>PVIC010041877.1:0-15879 GCA_004025085.1 Thryonomys swinderianus | reverse complement strand
GCCTACACCAAAATCCTGATAGAACTGGAACAGATTACTTTATCTCATCACTTCTCTTTAATTTCCCCAGAAAGTCCATTAAACTCAAACAACAAATCTTATCATTATTTTTCTAATTGTGATAAACATTGTAAATGATATTTCATTACTTTATTAATGCAACTAAATAAATGTCGGGTTTAAAAGAATGGCTCAATGAATCAATACAGTTGTAAATGTGTCACTAAATTAAAGAAACTTAAATTACATAAAAAATTAATACCTACACATAAGATGTTTTTAAATTTTTCACACATAGATATATTTAGGCAGTTAACCCTTCAGTAGTTCTATTTTAAGCCATGAAAAACGTTAAAATTAGGTACAACAATATATAAATGAGAAAGTATAATTTGCAACTTGTGAAATCTATTTTTTATTTCTTTATTTTTTGAAATCTATTTTTAAAATATAATTCCTGACTTGATTTTACTAAAATATATTTTATTAATTTAAAACTAAATGCATGTGATACTGTAAATTCATTTTAAAAATACAACTTTTTCTATATAAGGAAACTTCCATGAAAACCTATTTTTGGTTTCATGACATATTCAAAAATTTATCTGAATAAAATGAGTCTTCTATCCCTATCACAAAAAAACTGAATTTTTAAAAACCGAATTTAATTGTTTTTTTATTCCATTACTCATGGCTGTAACTCTTTTGCATTCAAAAATGTACTACTTTTAGGACAGTTTTAAATTCATAGTTATAAACCAATAAAATAGATCCCTCTAGAGGACATTCATATAATCATTCTTATTTGAGAAGCTCCTTTTTTTACATTTAATTATCAAATATATATATATATAAAATAAATATCAAGTATGTATAAATATGTATCAATTATATATCTTCTAATTTATAGAGGTAGCTAATAAAACTACTCAAGAATATATTCGAGGGCCGGAGGGTTAGCTCAGTGGTTCCGGCACCTGCCTCGCAAGCGCAAGGACCTGAGTTCGATCCCCAGTTACCACATATAATGCTGGGCATGGTGGCTCACGCCTGTAATCCCAGCACTCGGGAAGCAGAGACAGGAGGATTGCTGAGTTCGTGGCGGCTTGCCTGGGCACCATAGTGAGCTCAGGGCCAGCCTGAACTACAAAGCGAGACCCTGTCTCCAAAAAGCAAAAAAAAAAAAAAAAAAAAAAAGAATATATTCGAATCTTAAAAAACAAAATTTAAAATTATGGAACCAATATAAAATCATGAGTCATCACAATTAACAGTAATAACTCAAGTATATAACCTTATCATTTTTTTGCCATTGTACATGTTTTTATTTAAATTAATCTTTTATTGGTATATTTTATATACACATCACTATTATGCTCAAAATTGAGAACTCGTACCAGTATATAACAGGACTTAACTCTCATTTTTCCCCTTCCTCTACCTACCCTACAACTCCCTCCCCCATATGCACAAGCTTTGTTTCCTTTTTTTACCATCTAATTTTTTTTCTTTCCCTCATTACTTACCCCTAAGCCCCATTTCCCTTTGAATATTTATTATTTCACAATATCTATCATGCATTCTTGAACTTACTTATATCTCCAGTTTCTCATACCAGAGGGAAGATATGATATTTACAGATCTGTGACATGCTTATTTCACTTATGAGTGTGTCCTGAACATATTTGTGACATATTTATTTCACTTATGAATGTGTCCTGAAGGTACGACCATGTGAATATAAGTGACTTAAAACTAAGTCATCTGTGACATATTTATTTCACTTATGAGTGTGTCCTGAAGGTACGACCATGTGAATATAAGTGACTTAAAACTACCATTTTTATGGCAGAGTAATACTCCATTTTATTTTTAAAAAATTAAAAAACACACCTTCTTTATCCAGTCCAGAGCTGATGGGCATTTGGGGTATTTCCAAGATTTAGCTATCATGTACAGAGCTGCTGCTATAAACATGAGTGCACATGTGTCACTGTGACATGAACTTGTTATTTTTTTGTGTATATCCCAGCAGAGGAATATCATGGTAAAATGGAACCTCTAATTCTAGTTTTCTGAGGAATCTCCACATTGATCTCCATAATGGTTGTACTAGTCTACATTCCCACCAACAGCGGAAAAGGGTTCTTTTTTCTCCACAACCTCGCCAGCATTTGTTGATGGCTATTTTTGAAATAGCAGCTATTCTTTGTGGTGTGAGATGAAATCTCTGTTATTTTCATCTGCGTCTCTCAAATAACCAGTGATGTTGAGCATTTCTTCATATAGTTCTTAGCTGCTTTTATGTCTTGCTTAAGTGTCTGTTCATTTCAGATCCCCATTTTTTAATTGAGTCTTTAAATTTGGGAGGGATGATTTTTTAAGCTCTTTATGTATTCTAGATAGTAGCCCTTTGTCTGAGAAACAGCTGGTAAAGATGTTTCCCCACCCATGTTGTTGTTTTTCTTTTTGCTCTGCTGGTGGTTTATTTTGCTGTGCAGAAGCTTTTTAATAAGATGAGATCACATTTGTTGATTCTTCTGCTAGTTCTCATGCTATAGAGGTTTTGTTCAGTGGGACAGACTGGAAGATCCAGAAACAACTCCAGATAAACTAAGCCACCTCATGTTTGACAAAGGAGCCAAACATCCTGAATGGAGGAAAGACAGCCTCTTTCAAATGGTGTTGGAAAAACTGGGCTTTAACCTGTCAAAGACTAAAGCTAGATCTATCTCCTTCATCATGTAACAAACTAAAATCAAAGTGGATTAGAGACCTAAACATTAAACAGAAACTAAGCCTGCTGCAAAACAGGTTAGCCAGTAAGCTTGGAGACATTGTCTTAGGGAAAGACATTATAAACAAAACCATATTCATCATTTTATGGTTGAAAAAAAATCATAAAATCATTGACCAAGCACTTGAAGTAGTAGAACCCTGCAATACCCAGTGATGCTGGTATTCAAGAGAGGGCTTTCCCATTGCCAGTGTTTTTACCCATCAGTCAAGTGCTTTAGCAAAGACGCAACACAGTCTTTTATATTGCATGTATTTCAGTAAAATAAAATTCTAAACCCCAATATTGATTAGATTATCACTAAAGTCATGAACAGAGATATAATATGACTTCTTTCTCATCCTAGGGATTTGTTCAACCATGATAGAAAAACAAAGTGCTTCGTGTAATCCCCTTGAATTCACAGTGATCCTCCTGCCTTACCCTCTCCTGTTTTGGGATTACAGGGATATGCCACCATACCCAGGTGACTGCAGTATTTTTCTAATATTCCCAGTTCCTTATCAACTTTATTGCTTGAGGCATATCAAATCACAGCTTTGAGTGTAAAACTGACCTAAAGATATGATTTCATTTCACTGTAACTACATATAAAAGTGAATCTTCAAAGAATAAAGGAAGCTCAAAATTACAATATGCAGAAAATTCACAGCTATTAATGCTATGTTGAAGCCTTATGATTCCCTTTCCTGCTTTTAATTAATTAATTAATTAATTTGAGGCAGGGTCTTGCTCTATAGTTCAGGCTGGTCCTGAGCTCACTATGCAGCCCAAGCAAGCCTCGAACTCAGCAATCCTCCTGCCACTGCCTCCCGAGTGCTGGGATTATAGGCTTGAGCCAACAAGCCTGACATTTGTGATATGTGGCAATTATTACTGGAGGGCATCAGTCACCACACCTGGCATTGTTGTATGTGATTACCAGAGATGGAACTGGGGACCTTGTGCTTGCTAGGCAGGCGCCAGAACCACTGAGCTAAATCTCCAGCCTCCTGCTTTACTTTTTATTGTACAGAATTTCATTTCTATAAAAGTCCTGAAAATAGTTTGAATTGCAAAAATTCCTACATATCAAAATATTTCACAAGACCTGTCTAGTCAGTCACTTGAGAAAATTATTTGTTTACTGCTAGAATTGAATCCCCTAGAAATAGTAAAAAAAAAAAAAAATGAGAATAAAAGTATGTCACTAAAGGACAAAAACTTGTTAATTTACATGTGCATCTTCTGCCTTCTGGTATATATGTGGTCTTAGTTTTAAAGGAAAATTATGCATTAAGCTCAGTTTAGATAAAAGTGGATGCAGAGAGTTTATATTAACATGTTTAGCTGCAGGAAAAGCTGAAAGTATACATTGGAAGGACTATTCTGACCCAGGAAGAAGGAAGAACTGTGTCTTGTAAAATGTTAGGTCAGCCTCGATCTTCAAGGGGAAAACAGTCTGAACTAATTCACTCTTTATTGCCAGGGAGATATAGCCTCCAGGTTAACTTACCAATTAAAATGAGTTGGTGATGAACTAGAATAGAGAACTATACTAAACTGAATCCTCCAGCAAGCCAAATATGGTGAATTTGTTCATAGAAAAGGAGAGAGAAGGGGATGCAGTGTGGCTCTGGGAAAAGCTACTGAAAGGGTATGATTTCCTATGAAGGAGTATGTCTGATTTTTATACTGAAAGGTATGATGTCATTTTATATGAACTAGACATCTAGGCAGACAGTATTGTCTCGTTGTTCTTTGATTAAAAACTTGCTAGTGAGATCCATCATATTTTCTTCAAAATTGTCTATGACTAACACCTGAAAAAAAGTGTGATCCTTTCACATAATGAATTCTATAAATATAGCTAAATTTACTTACAAAGTTAGCAAAATATTTTCACAAAATATTTTCACAAAAAATAGGTGCTCAGTAAATATCACAGAACTAATGAAATTGATGACAGTGATGGTGCAAAACATCCAGAGGCATTTGAAATTTATTTTCAACACTATGACTAGGAGGAGTTGGAACATGTGATGAAAATGATGACAAGTTTTAACACAAAAGTCGAGGCCATTGTGTAAATCAATTTGATGAAGAAGGAGGAGAAGCCATTGAGAATTATATGTTTACTCCTCACACAATACTTTTGGTTTATGTCATCTGCTTTGTGGAATCCCAGGAAGAATTTAGCTGTATTGGCAAAATATGGGTATTCAATTGACAGTGTTGATTAATGACTTGGCATTTGCTACCACTTTGATAGTATTGTGAACATGAAAACTAGCTTATATAATTTGTGAGGTGTGTCACATTTAAATAAATGTCTTTCCATAACCTCTCTGCCCCTTTTAAGAAATCCTCTCATCTCTCTCTGACAGTGTGCTGGGAAATTTTCACTTCCTGTTTGTTAGGCCACAGTCACAGGATGCTTTGTCGCGTTATCAATGAAGTATGACGCCTTCATACTTAGCCTTTTTATTTCATTCATTCTCTAGTATCCTGGTCATTTTTGTATGTTACCAGTGAAATTGTTAGGATCTTGGTGGGAATCTTCAAAAATAAGTCATGATATAGGCAAATGACCAGCATCTTACGTGGCTTACAAGTGCTTTTGTCCCATGGAGGCAGGTTGTACCATGAGACTAAAAGATTATACCAAATTCACAATAAAATGTATAAATTGTAGAATTTATGTTAAGCTTTGATAAAAAAATTGAGACTTTTTAAAAGAAGACATTTTCTTAAACATGGTAAGGGAAATTTTGTTCTAATTAATTTTTTTTCTTTTAATTACAATTGTACATGGAAAAAAAGGTGCTATTTTTTTGTTTTTCTGAAATAGTGCAGCAAGTGCAGCTCCACCATGGAGTTATAAAGAGAAAGGTTCGGTCCCAGGCTGCCTCTTCTAATCACTGCTCTTGCAGTTGGATCAATGTACAAGAAGACAACTTCATCCAATCATGAGCACTTTCTCTGGATCCAACAGTTCACCCCACAGCCTATTCCTTCTAAAAGCTCCTCTCCTCGGGAGGAAATACCTCACCAATATAATTTTCTTAAATTCAAATATAAATACATATATAAGTATATACAGATACTCAAGCCCATACACACAATTTTTAAAAATTACTTTCTCATTGCTGAAAACTTGCCTCTGACTTTTGATTGAAAAACTTTAGGATTGGTGCATTACTCACTTTGGGTTATATATCTAAATTAGTTTGTAAACATTTTAATCTTCTTTCTCTAAAATCAAAATTGTACATTTTTAGTTGCCCGAAAGGTAACATGAAATAGAAAGTAGTAAATATTTTTGAGAGAATAAAGTCTTATCATTATAGGGTATCTTTCCCCTTTAGAAAAGGTCTAAATAGTATGTAAAATACTAAAGCAACCATGTATAACACAATTTTAATCGCGTTTCTAAATCAAATGTGCACATCTGACATCATGCCCTGGGACTCAGAATGATCTGTTTCTCAATAGGGCAATTTGGTAGGCAAAGAAATAATTAGAATTCATTTTGTAGGATTATTTTTTTCTGGATATTTCCTGTATATCTAACTGAACTTGTTCACAGGAGTTTAGATTAATTATTTAAAACTTATAACACAACTCAAGGCTATCGATATATACATGGGGATTTGTAGATAGATATAAGAACTTGGTCCTAAATAAAAGATAAAGGGAAAAAGAGAACAGATCTCAGTTGTAAGCTCTGAAGCACTCCAATATATAGGAGCGCAGAGGAAGGGCGCAGCCCATAAACTGAGCTGTAGAGTGACTAATCCAATTCATGTGAAGAAACTTGCTGTACCTGAACATAGTCTTTGAAGAAACTACTGAAAGAAAGAGGGAAAGATTGGTTAAATCTGGCAAATTATTCGCATTTTTTTACCTTTTCCCAAATGCCACTAAAATGAGAATAAGTAAAGAAAAATAGAAGAAATGTATGAGAATAAAATTAACAAGAAAAAGGGATGAAAAAGAGACATTAGCAAAATGTAAGAAAATACAGAGTATCTAGATAAGCAGTTAGGCACTTAGCTGAAACCTGAGTAATTTCAAGATCTTAAAACAAAAGAAGCAAGCAGAACATCACTGGTCAAACTCAGAACTCTCACGACCCAGCTGTATTGAAGCCTTTGGAAGTTTTATGTTAAGGGTAAACCAAAGGCTGACAACCTATGAGAGATACTCTGATTTTGGGAACATCCAACTTGGGTTCCCAGAATGAATATAGAAGACGTGAATGAGGCATTTAAGTAATTAAAGTAAGTTAAATAATTAAATGAAAGATGTGTCTCCTCTCTCAATGACCAGAAATCTGACAAAAAGTTTATATTATCCAGGAAAAGAGACAGGTGGATTATTGTCTATGATAGTAAAATTCAACATAAAAAATGATCCCTGGTTCATTCCTTCTTTAAGTTAAATGATTTCTTTTGGATACAACCCCACAAGCTCTGTTAAGACTAAGGTAACTGCAATTCATCTCTGGAGTGAAAAAGCTCAATTGACAATAAAAGACTATTATCTCTTATAATGATATTCCATCCTTAAAACAATAGCAAGATTTCTTTAAGAAAATACAAAAGCTATAAAAAAGTTATTAAATATTTAAAATGTAATACTTAAAACTACAGTAGTATTTTGAGAGAATAAAATTCAAGCATTCTTAAAGAATCAAAAGGATATAGAATATAAAAAATGGAAAAAGATGTTTTGTAGTTAATTTTACTGGTCTAATATTAAATTGATAAATACTGTATTGAGGAAAAACAGACCAAGTATCCTAAAAGATAAGAATAAATAATAATAGTAAAATTTACAAGCTGATTTCATGATCCTACATAAAAAATGCCATCACAATAAATAACAAAAGGCTGAATTGCAATGCTGAAACTTCAGGGTAAAGATAATGATAGAACAGTTTCCTAACATAAGCAGAAAGATTACATATCACATACAAGGATTGGAGACTCAAGCAATGTTACACTTCAGCCACACTGGAAATTTTTTACTGCCACCGTGGTGCCAAACTGCAGAACGTGTACAACCAGAAGTTTACCTGTCTGTGAAAACAATTATTTTTGGACAACCTATATATATATTAATTTGGGAGACAATGCCTTGTTGAAGAAGGAAGGTCACTGGAAGCAAGGCCTGCAACAGTGTATCCTCTTCCTTCCTCCATGGATTCCTCTCTTCACTTCTTGCCTGCTGTGCCGTGAGCTGCACCTCTTCTGTCATGTCCCTCTGTTATGACACACCACCTTGGAAGCAGTTAACCATGAACTGAATCTTTTACAAAATGAACCAAAATAAACCTCCCCTCGTTTTACTTGTTGGGTATTTTCTGTCCCGGAGAAATAACTAAGACATCATACAAGATAGCAATCTTTTCATTTATTCTTTTTTAAAGCCCTAATGTTTAGATCGACTAGTGAGATCACTGTGCTTTACTTGAAAATTATGTGGTAGCTGCAATGGTTTCATGGTGTTATTTGACAAGTTTTCCACAAAAATGTTGTGCCAAGAAATAGAAATGGATGGATCCCTGATTCAACATATCCAACTTGAAAACCTTCATTTCATCCTACAGGCCCCTTTTATGACTTCTATAAAAACATCATACCAAACTTCCTTCCTGTGGTCACACAACTTATACTGCATTCAAAAAGTAATGCATTCTATTTATTATTATTATTATTATTATTATTATTATTATTGCTGGAGTTGTAGCATTTGTTACTGTGTCTCTCTTTAAATGGGAGATTTAGAGGACCATCTCTGATTTATTGCTCCTTGCCAGCTATGTACCATTTCAATAAATAACCTAATACCATGGAACATAGAAAAGAACCCACAAATGACCAGAAAACTGTCAGCCAAAATGAAAGGCATTTTTTTAGGTTAAAAGGAAGTTCTGCATAGTTGTACTGATGCCTTTCTAAGGATGCAATGATGTTTGATGTACATAGCTAAATATCTGTGGGAACAACAAAGAAACTTCAAATTTGCAAACTTCCAAAGAACTATAATCATGAATAGCATGTTGTACAAGGCTGAAGAGCCTGAGAAACTGACTCAGATGGAGATTAGTTTGCAAGATGAGCTGGGGATCAAGAAAAGTGTCTGCCATTACATTCTTAACAGATGCCCACAGAAAGCTTGGAAGATGGATGACTTTATAGACTGTGAACTTCCCGTGGCACTAAGATGTACCTAAACACAGAGCCAAGGTGGGGCAAGTGGCTTCCCTTCCCACTTATACCAGGCAATGTCCTCAAAGGCGCCCCTGAGTCCTACGGTGCGTCTGCAAACTGTCCATATGCACATAATAAAAACACTTCCTTTAGCTGGGCGTGGTGGCTCATGCTTGTAATCCCAGCACTCGGGAGGCAGAGACAGGAGGATTGCTGAGTTCGAGGCTTGCCTGGGCTATATAATGAGCTCGGAGCCAGCCTGAACTACAAAGCAAGACCCTGTCCCCCCCCCCAAAAAAAAAAAAACACTTTATTTCTCTCATGTCTTCTTGCATGATTTCCATTTTCCTTTACCCCTATTGCAACACTTGTTGGTCAATTCCACTTTCTGCCTCTCACTTCTTGTGGTTGCCTATTTTCCTCCGCTATCTTTTTCTTATTTGGAAGTGAGGTTAGGGACACTGGAGTCTCTTTCCCTCACTCTAGTCAGTTAAACAAAGTCAGCCTGGACATCTTTTACAAGTGTCTGATGCCATGTCCCTTTACACCCTGCAGGCAATTCTGAATCAGCAGAGGTAGGGCATTATATAAACCCATTTACTGGTAACAGGTTGTGGGCTAACCCTGGGATCAGGCAAGTTGAATGTGAGGGTGCTTTTTCAACAACAATAATCCCAACTGTTAAAGGAATCGTTCGTTGGGTCATAACTTCTTTAAGAATTGAGCTATTCATGCCTCAGTCTCTTCCAGAAACATTTTAAACATTCATGATTCTTGTTCATTAGTTTTTTTTATAGTTAAAAAATAACTATTTTTTCCCCCAAGACAGAATAAATAATTTCCACAAAGTGATTTCATACTGATGTAAGCTGTTTACATAAGCTATGAAGTATCTTGAAATTCAAGTGACCTAGAAATAGTCTTGAAAACAGCAAGCTGAACTAATGTACTGCTCAAAATTCCTTTGAAAGCTTGAGCCTATAAAAACAAAACACGGAAAGAAAAACTCACACTTCTCTGTGGATGTTTTACATTTACATATGTCAAATGATACTAAACTATATGTTTTGTAGCCTTTGTTGTAGATGTTCAAAGTTTTGTTGGGCAAGCATTTTGTAAAATCTAATGTTTCTACCTCATGCGGATGTAATCTTTGCTTCAGTTAATGTAATCAATGCCTCTCCCTCTTTGTGTCCATAAAGAACATGTGACTTTTAAATAATCCACTCACAAAGAAAAAGACAAAAAAGGTAGTGTCTGTACAGAGATCAACTTTTACTTTATTAACAAGAGCAGCGAATTAACTGTTAAGTTCAAATAAATATTAACTTTACAGAAAGGTGACTACTTCCTCAGAATGGACCAAATATTAAAAGAGGCAGTAAATGTAGGTCCACAGTGTGAAACCAGGACTCAGAAAGTGTAATTTTGAGTCCTATTTCAACAGCATCTAGGTCTGAGACCTTGAGAATGCAATTTTATTACTTTGAACCTGGACCTGTCCTGCTTAAATGATAAGCTGTTATAGGGATAAAATTGGAAATGTAGGGAAACATGTTTTGAAGTTGCAAAAATTGCTAGTATGCTGCAATAGTAGTCACACAAGCAATAAAACAAAATATGTCAGTTTGGGAATGCTTACTTTGTTCCAAGTGATTTACATACTATGTCACTTAACCTTTTCCAGACTCCACGAGAGAATCACGTGGATCCTCACTGACAAATGGCGAAAGAGAATTCGAGGGGAAATCTGCAACTTATGTAGGTTATCTTCCATCTAACTCCAAAACCCAGCGATTACCCTTCATTTACTGAGCCTCACAGAACCCATAACAGAAGAGAAAGCGGAAATGGATGGGTGAAGAAGGAGCAATGTCCCTGAGGTGATGAAAGGACCAGAGAAAGGATCAGACTGAACAGCAACAGGAGCACATCTGGCACGAAGGAGTCGGGGACGAGGGGCTGAGAGGGTGATGTTACCTTTGTAGATGGCATGGGTGACAGGAAACTCAGAGCAATAGCAGTCAAGTAACATTTATTTTCTACCTTTAATGAGAAACGTAGGTCTTTTCTGATAAGATCAGATACTATGCTTGATCTTAGCCAA
The DNA here is from genome assembly GCA_004025085.1 of Thryonomys swinderianus. NCBI lineage: Eukaryota > Metazoa > Chordata > Mammalia > Rodentia > Thryonomyidae > Thryonomys > Thryonomys swinderianus. The sequence goes on along the minus strand of PVIC010041877.1, from coordinate 4,778 downwards.
AAAGCCGAGAAGTGACAGTAGCTCTTTTCTGGATAGGAAGGTGGTGAGGAGGGCAGCAGTTGAGAATGAAGCCAATGTTTAAAGATGCAGTGTAATTGAAGAGATGCATACTGAGAGTTTTTTCTTCCTAAATGAGCCAGAGATGGGGTCAAAATTAAAGCCATCAGTGCCCAACTATGGTTGCTGTTTACAGCAGACTATTTTTTTAAGATGTTACTTCCTATGGACCTATGTCGGGATGAGTCCCTGAAACATGTGTGTTCACAAATCCAGGTCCTGAAACAGGGGGAACCTAAGGCCTTCCCAGTCCATCGTGAAGATGTGCCCATGTTACAACTAGTGCTGTCAGAATTGCTTTTGCATTTTAAAATAATGCGCTAACAGCTGTGACCTTGTGTCACTGCTACAGCTCTTGGTTCCATTTGCTCTGTGAGTGACAATTTGGATTTTAAAAAAATGAAATAAGGATCTGGGTATTCTGTGCTCCTCCATGTATAGCTCTGATGCTGAATAGAATTTTGTATTTCCTTCTAATCCAAAGCCTTTAAGTGAACATGCCTTGGGCTCCATGTATAGGTATATCTTTGTCCCCTACCCTACCCGTTTCACTCACATGAGGGGTTGCCCACACTGAATCCTTGCTGTCTTTGACTTTGGTTTGGGAATTATTCTTTCTCTAATAATACCATTCCACGGAAGAGCAGGCTTTACACTAGAGGAAAAATTATGTAGAAAACCCTACAAAAAATAGAGGCTCCCAAATCTGATTTGTATTTGTTTTTCTTCAATCCTTACGCTTCTCTCTGCACACATGGCCTCAAGATGAGGCTTGTTTCACTCACACTTATTTCTCATACAAATAGAATATCTTCAGCTGCAGTGTAGGCTTCCAGTAAACATTTGCTGAGTGAATAAATAGAATAAATTATTGCCAAGTTATAAAGGAGAGAAATAACTCGGTCAAAGCTGAGGATGAAGTTTCAGATTAAAACTACCAGGGGCTAGCACTGGAATAAAATGATCGAGACAGCATTAGTATTTTTCTGTCACATCAGTGAAGTAAAGGGACCTGAAAACATGGGGAGCCAAGGTCATTACCACACAAACTTTCATACTAGAAGTTATCAGCAGGGGGTGCTATAGTTACGCGTCCCTAATTCAGATGTTCAGAATCTTCTCAAAAGCTGAATTTCATTACCTACTCAAAACCCGGGGAAAGAAAAAGTCTGTGTGAACCAAAAAAGAAAAATTGTATTGGTAGTTGTTATCCCTGTCCCTTCAGGAAAGTAACTGAGGGAAGCTGTTTTTGCTTCCATAAAGACCATGAAAACAGAGGTAGGCTATATTAAACTATTAAAGGTAAGGCTTAGATTCGCTTGATATTCACAGTAGCACGAATCTCCAGTGTGTACAGACAGAACAATATTCAAGGAGCTTTATTGCACTATAAGCTGTGAAGAGGCCATGTGCAGTCTCCTAGGACCACACACACTACGGTTTGCAGGAAACTTGCAACTCACTGACTTTAACCAAACTTCAAATAGAGGGATGACTTCCTTAATATCTTTATATTGTCTGCTAAAACATCTGCAGAGACATTTCACCAAGATAAGCTACATATTTATTACATTTCCACTGCACATCAATCATGTACTTCTTTATAATGGTATCATTAAAATCATAAGTAGTATCTCATACTGTTAGTTCAGTGTGCTGGAAGGAGGTCAGGATGATTTATGTGTTTGTCTCAGAAACTACACATTCATGTTAGCCGGTCACAAAGGTAAGGCCAGTCGTCTGAAGCTCCAGAGCACGTTGAGTAAGAGCACATGACTGGCATTTTGTCAGCTGGCGTCTGAATAGCAAGTGACATTTACTATCCTCTGTCACTGCATAATTTTTGTTCTATAACTCTAGTAGATTTTGGGAATACCTGAGGAACTCAGTAAAAACAGAAATGCTTATACTTCCTGCGAGATGATTCCGATATAAAAGGTAGAAAAACTATGGATTTAAACAAGCAAATTAGCTTTCCTCATCCACAAAATAAAGATGTTTACAACATCAGCCTCTGTCATGATGAATTTAACCTCAAACCTATGCTGCAAGTTATAAACACCTGATAAATGTTGCACATAATTAGTCCTAAATCATCTAACATCTTCTTTTATAAAAACTATGTGTGCTGGTATAACAGAATTTTACCATCTTAAATCAAGGTTAAGTTGAGGTAATCTTTCATTTCAAAAACGTTGGATTTTTGATGCTTTATTTAAGAGTATATGGTTGACTTGATAACATGTATTTAATCTTTTTTTTGAGAATGTTATAACAATAAATCTATAGCAGAATGTGTCTTGAGAGATTACTTTCAAATGAATTAACCATAAAAAAGGAAAACAATTTTACACACCTTATAGGTCATAGCTCATAATGCAGAGATTTCAAAGTTGTACGTTTATTAAAGTCAGTGTTTACTTGCTTATTCAATACTATATTAAAATGTTCTGTCATGGCTTCATGAACAAAAGTCGGTGTAGAATTAAGGTTTTTATAAAATGGACAAGTGGGAAATGTTTTGAGCTATGAGATGTAAAGTTTCATTTATTTTCTGACCTTATCAGATTATTTTGGGACTCAATACATCTAAAATCCATCATTCTACTAAAAGGCTGATTATATGGTTCCAAAAGAAAATGTCAGAAAGCCACCACATGAGCTGACAGAGGAAAACTACAGTTATTCTAAAATACTAGGTAAAAGTCTTGCACATAGGTGAAAAAGGTATTTGGAATAGGGAAAACACTGGGTTTCAAAACAAAACCCAAGATAATGAATATGAAGCTCATATACTAATCAACATTAGTTAGACTATAGCTAGTTTTTTTTAAGCTTGCCAGTTGTTTATTTCTGGAATTTTATTTTCAGTAAACCAGCACCTAGATTTCATTTTAAGTAGTGCTGTGGCATCTCTTGGAAGTGGGTTTTTTTTTTTTTTTCCTTTCCATCTTGCACAGGGCTCTGGATGTTGGTTGGAAGTTGAGAAGTTGAGGCTTCTGACCGTCTTTGGGGATTTGGTGACCTTGTGAGTGTGAAGCCAAAAGTCCACTGAGGACGCCAGAAAGTTAGTGGAACCAGGAACATGAGTCCTCTGACAAAAACTGCAAAGAGGAAGCAGAGCTGACCCAGGGAGAAGCCATGGGAGCTACAACCACTAGCAATGCCACATGGGCAGACCCACCAATGCCCTTGAGAGTTCTCATGTTTCTACAGGTTACCCAGATACTGGACATAGAACTACAAGACTTACTGCTTGCCCTGCTAGAGTTCAGACTTGCTTTGGTGCTATTTTATTCTATCATCCTATTTCTACCTTTTAGAATGGGAAATTTAGGTGGTGTGACTGTGCGTAGAAAATGTTTGACTTTCTTTTCATTATATAAGAGCTTGAATTTGAGTTTGGCTTAAACCTCAGAGGATTCTTTGGACTGGATGTTTTAGTGACGTGAAACTGTCAGGACTCTGGCAGCTCTCAGAGACTGACTAAATGTCTTTGCATCAAGGGTTGTGCATAAGTCTTTCAGCATCCAAGTACAGAAAGTTATGACTTGTATCTAGATGTACCCCCAGTGCCTCCTGCATTCAGAGAGGAGGGCTTGCAGAGCTGGTTAGAGTATGTACTGCTGGGGTTAAATATGTGTGATACTAAATTAGTCCCCTGATTGGAATTAGCATAGTTCAAGGCATGAATATTGTAGTACTACCCTAGGGGTGGGTGACACCAATCAATAGGCTGAGAGCCTGGACGGAACATAAAGGGAGAGAGGGAAGATTATCTTGCTGATACTGCTTGCTCTTCTGCCTCCTGCCTGGCCTGCCTTGGGCTGTTGCCCTTCTGTAATTGCCCCCTGCTGCACCATCCTGTATCACAGCTAGTTAAAAACTCTGTAAACTGTAGGCTGAAATAAACCTTTGTTCCCTTAACTTACAGGTCCTTCATATTGTCTCAGTAATGATGAAAGTAAGACACAGAAAGGGAAGGGAAGTGCCAAGAAAGCAATACACCCTTCCAGGTCACCCCCAACCAGGTCCCACCTCCAAACAGCACATTTAGGCTCTGAGTTTCTCACTGAATGAATTCACTGATGAACATACTGGCCCATAATTAAATCAATTTTAAAACATGAGAGGGTAGATTACATGATAGATAGGTAATTTAAGGATTAGATTATAATCCTATTAATAGATTATACCAATTTCATTGTTTTCAAATGTCTGGGCTACCTAATTAGCAAACCTTTCTAAGCAGAGACAATTCATCATTTAGTGTAATGTAAATGTAGTGTTTTTATGTGATTTCTTTTTGTTTCAAAAAGAAAGTATCTAACAATGTACAACTTCTATTTGGCTTCAGAGAAAAATAATCCCTTTCCCCAAAGAGTTTTTCATAGGTAAAACCTTTGAACATTCACAGGAACAATTTTAGTAGAAAAGAGGTTTACAGTATAAAAAAAATAGCAAGACTTAAATACCTAAGATCAAACTTGTCCATATATAAGATTTAACTTGAGGTATTTAGAACTAATGTTAATATCCTAGCCTCTCTAAACAAATGCAAAGATATATAATATATTGCATATATTCATATTTACTTTTCCACTTATATAATCTAATTCAATTAAAAGGCACAAGAAACATGTGGTCCAGTTTGGAAATACCCTTCTACTTGATGAGTGAGAAAAGACTTTCTCAGAAAACATAATTTTTTTTTTTTTTTT
>PVIC010041876.1:0-10789 GCA_004025085.1 Thryonomys swinderianus | reverse complement strand
AAGTGAATTTTAATAAAGAAGGCAAACTCAGCCTTGGGTAACTATGAAAGCATCAGAGACATTTTTATACATCTTGGTTGGTTGACTTGAGTTCCAGATGTTTTCTATATGAAAAATGTTTCATTCTAACAGTTAATGTTGTATTGCTGACCATTCAGAAGATATATCTTCCTATTAGTTGTAAACGTTGCTATGGAGATAACTGTAAAAGGCTGACCCAAGAGAAGAGGTGGGGAGGGAATTGTATTTGAGGAAGGGAAAATATCAATTATGCCAATAATTGAAACAGTAGCAAAAGAGTAAACATCCATCATTACTTCTGGGAAGCACATGTGAATATATGATACACAAAAGGATGTTGTTGTTTTTTTTATTTTTTTTCCCCTTAAACCAGTTTTACACTGAAGTGTCATTAAGTGATCATGTGGCCAAAAGCTGAAGACTTGACATAATTGACAGGAAAATGCTTGAGTAGCTTTAAGGATCATTCCGAATGCATAAGTTACAGTTTGGCAATTGGTTCATTAACTGCAACTTCAAACAGTTACAGTAAAACACGCTCCTCTCAAAACTCTGAAAGAGTTGAAATTTCACAGGCAAGAAATCTACCCAGTGATATGAAGTTACAAGCTGAGTTACTGCAGCCCAGACGCACAGGTGAACCAGGATTATGAATGTGTGAGAGCAGAACAACTTGACGTTAAATCTAGAGGGCAGAGAGCAAGAGCAGACATCTGAACATCACAAATTATCTCACGTAGAGATTGCAATTCCGAACTCCAGGCCACGCCCTTCCTCTTACCCTTTTCAGAGATGAAAGTTTAGAAGACAAGTGAGGGGGCTAAGTCCCAAGACCCGAACCCTGCAGCGGGTGCAAATTCTGTGATAGGACAAATCCAGGGGTGGAGTATGGTACTCACTATGCTCTAGAAAAGGAGGTTTTCTTCTTCAGATTGTAAGTGCAGCAATCTGCCCATTGGCTCAAATTTGAAGGAACGGTCTCAGAAGGAAAGTGGGGGGTAAATTACAAAAGAGAAGGGATTCCTTCATTGGAGTTTCAGTGCCTGTCAGAGAAGTTTCTCCCATCGTAACTATGATGGTGAACACAGCATTCTCAGGCTCACTCAAATTCACTCAAAGTTAAATTTGCCTATATTCTTAATCATAGTAGTTCATTCTAACAGAGGCAGTAAATATCAGCATATATTAGCTACTACTGAGCCGTTGTGACTCAGCTGAAAAAATTTACACGTGTCAATTTAAATTTTGTACAGAAATATTTCACATTCTAATAAAACAGGTAAAAGGTATTCTACTGGTTAATTCCATTTAAGATTTGAAGTATAATGCTGATAAAACTGGTACATCACAGTGTGAGAAAGGAAAAGAATATATATTAAAATAGATTATAGTTGTTTATCTGGTAGAAGCAAAATTTCTAGTGATGGGAATAAAAACTCCTGCAGTGTCAAACTGAAACATTTCACAGTTTCTTCATAAAGACATCAGCATTCGGCAAGGAGGAGGTGTAGATACTAAAGGGAAATGTCCATTAAAATGAGATTTGAAAGAACAACCTAGAATCTATCTTCCAGACACAAAAGGTAATCTTTGTAAATCAGCTTTTAAATTTGTAACATGAGAATTGTATAAATTAGATTAAATTTGACAAGCAACTCACAACCTGTCTGTGTTTCTCAACCATTTTGTAGGAATCATCTACTGTTCTCATTAAAAATTCAAATATTTTTGTATTCCTCTGGGGATATTTTCAGTGTTTCACGTGCGTGCACTCATGTGCGTGTTTCTAGTTTCGGTACCAGGGACCAAACTCAGGCTTTGTGCTTGCCAAGCAAGCATGACGCCACTGAGCCAAATCCTTGGCCTGGTTTCTAGTGCTCTTTGAGACAAGTTTGGAAAAATTACCTAGAGCATAATAGGTGCTTATATGTGTATCTTCATCTCTTTTTCTTTCTCTGAATTTTGTTATTTCCAACAGTAATTTCAAAGACTTGCATGGCTACTGAAAAAAAAATTACAATATTTCTGCACTATTGATGTATAAGTCATTAATGTATTAACATATTTTAATGTAGTGACAATTAAAATAGGATTATTAAATTAAATAATAAATGTAAATTTGAACTCTCTATTCACATTTGACCTTAGGTAGAATATTAACTTATATAGGGGATAAGCAGTTTATAATTAATATTCCTGTGATTTCTACAATGATTATTGTTGTTGAACATTTAAATACAAAAAGCATAAAACAAAAAATATTGGGAATGGTTTTAATATTTGAAATTCTTTGCTGAAACATAATTTACTCATTGGAAAACTTTAAAATGTATATTCATGATGGATAATTTATTAACTTATGTTTGTATTCTTTTTCATGTTTAACGGTACATTTTAGGTATACATGATGTTATAACTCACCATAGGCAATTTTTACTTGTACATGATATATCTTGCTACTTCTTTTTCCCAATTTCCCTTCCCTTCCTTTAATCTCTCTTCCACTCCCTATTAAAAAAAAGAAAAAACAACATTTGCTTCCATTTTCCCCTTCTATTCTTTCTTTCTTGTCCCTTCCTTCCTTCCTCCCTCCTTCTTCCCCTTTAAGCTGGTATTATAGGCTTACATAAAAATTGTTAGTTTGAAAAGGCATCAGAATATAATTGTTAAATTTTGATGCACCAAGTATTCCAGATTCTTGGTCAGTAAGAACACGGAAAGCTTTTCAATATTATTGATGATGAAGAAAGTCAAATCTAAACTACAACTCAATTACTTCATATCTCTTTATGAGGGTATAATTAAAAAAGAAAAAGAAAATGACAAATTATGTCAAGTATGAGGAGACACTGGAACTCTCCTAGGATGTGAAAGGGCACAGCTATTCGTTGTGGAAATCAGTTTGAAGATTTCTCAGAAGAATGGCCCGATCCCAGGAACATACCCTAGATACATCCACGAAAGAAGTGGAAAGACGAAATCCAAGTGGGTATTTGTGTATTAGGCACACTGCAGTATTTCACACAACAACCAAAATGCAAAAACAACTACAATGATGAATACATCAACTAAATATGATATAAAACATACAGTGGAATATTATTCAACTGCTTATTCATTAAGGATACTTTATCGCAACACCAGTGGATATTAGAAACTGTGAATTGTACTGAGGCCTGTATAGACTATGATTTTTTCTTACATACACAAACCTATTACAAATTTTGATTTCTAAATTAGGTATTGTAAGAGATCAACATTATTATTATGATAGCCATTGTAATAGTATACTGTAAAAACTTTGTGTGAATGTGGTCACCGTGTCAGTATACTTTATTATTCTTTCACCTTTCTACTTACAGGAAGGTCTTTGCATCTCTTCTTTGGCATATGTGAATTACAAGCTTTCTTAGCCTTCTACTTGGGGGCCATGTTTAAGTCAACGAGGCTTATTCAAGCATCACTGAGATGACGATGGTCTGATGGCCAAGGCAGCTGCTATGTGACTAACAGGCATGTAGTGAGTACAGCACGAACATGTTAGGCAGAGGGACGATCTGTGTGCCAGCTGGGACACTGCACAGTTCTGTCATACTACTCACAATGGCACAGAATTCAAACTTATGAACTGTTTCATTGTGGAATTTTCCACTTAATATTTCCGAACTGCCATCAACAGCAGGTAACTAAAATGGAGAAGTATAATCGCAGATAAGGCAAGACTACTGTAATGAAGTTCTCATTCCTCCCGCAATGTGGAAGAACTCTGACAACTGCACTGTAATTGAAACAATCCGGATACAATGTAAGAGAAATATTATTTCACTTACACAAAATAATCAGTATGATCACATTCATAGGAATGGAAAAGAGATTATAAGTTCCAGGAGCTCCCAGCACTCGGGAGGCAGAGACAGGAGGATGGCTGAGTCCGAGGCTTGCCTGGGATCCATAGTGAGCTCAGGGCCAGCCTGAACTACAAAGTGAGACCCTGTCTCCAAAAAGAAAAAAAAAAAAGTTCCAGGAGCTTCAGTGTATAATGGAGAGTTACTGCTTAATGAGTATAAGCTTCTTGTAAGAACTAAAAAAAAAGGAAACAGATGATAGTTGAAAAATGCTGTGGATATAATTGATGTCACTAAATTTTGCACTTAACATGAATGAGGTCCTATTTTTCATATATCCATACATTTAAACATATCCCTAGAAATTAGACTTATAATTTGGGATTCTGTCTTAAAGATTATGCTGGTACAGTAATTATTTTGTCCATTGTTCCAATATACCATCCTCATCTCATCTGATTTTAAATGTTATTTACATAATTTTATTCCTCCTCCCATGAAAAAAAAATCATTGAAAGAACCATTGGAAACTTTAGCCTTGGTAGCTTTGTAGCTTTTAACTTACTCTTAATGTACAATGTTGTTATAAGCAAAAACCTCAGCTCTACTTATTTTCCTCAAACTTTGGTGCTGAAAGGTTATTTTTCAAGGCTCTGTTGCTAGAGTTTTTTAGCTAATCTGCACTCAAATGTGTAGTCATAGACATGCTGTTACAAGTGATGAGAGAACTATATGCTACTCAGGTGAGGCAGTGTAAATCACTGAACTGAGACAGAAAATACATCTACAGGACTGCTTCTATTATAAGGCTGAGCAACATGATTAATAAAGTCTAGTTACATGCAAGCTATGCATTATTATTTATCATTTTGGTATTACTGTGCTAAAAGATTAGCAGTTTTTAGTATAAACTAGTACATGAAGAAAACTACTGGGATAACTCTGTGTGTCCTCTGTAGGGCATCGGTGGGTAAACTGCCTCACGTGTAAGGCTCTGGGTTTATGTTTTATATATTGGAAGAGAGGTGGTTTCAAACTTGATAAACATTTTCCAATTTAATTCTGCTGCCTAAATATTTATTCTGTTGAATAAATAAACGAATCAGGTGGGACCTGTAAATGTCAACTCACTGAATTTTCTCCCACTTTGTTATAAGTCATTCAGCACATGTAACTGGATAGATCTTCGAGAATGAAAGACAGTCAAGGTTAAGGCTACAGCTAGATGGCATTTGAAATTCCCTGTAGCACAAGAACGCTGGAATACAGACTTACTCTTATGCAGCAGAAGCTGCCAGACTTTAAATAAAAATGATAACACATCCACACTAACAGGTGCACACAAGCACAACCTGAAAAAGGCGCATATGGTCTTTTATGCTGACCTCCTGAGATTAAGGTAAGAGAGGGGTGTGGCTGAGGGTGGAGGTCTGTTTGGGTACATGCAGTTCTAAGAATGCACAGTAGTCACAGCTAACTACATTACCGATCAAACACAACACAAAACACTGTTTGACATGTCCTGGATTTGCTCAAAAAAAAAAAAAAAAGATGAATCAAAAGGACCATTTTCTTGGGAAAGATCTTCTCCAAAGTACAATTCAACATTTTTATTAGGAGAGAATGCTTCTTCAATTGGAAGTGTATTGAACTAGGTGAATACCAGAAAGTGATTAGGTTCCATGAAATAGATTTGCCCCTTTTGAGGTCTGATACTTGTCATTCAGAATAATAAGTTTGGTTCAACATCCTCATGTCCTGCTTTCACCTAAAGTTTCTAGGTCTGTTATAATAGTATTGGCCTATTCTCCTCCCCCTCTTTTCCTCAGAACAAATTTACCCTTTGAGTAAATTATTTACTATATATGTGGTTTATAATAATCAGTTACATTACATTAGGCTTCCTTCATACCATGAGTTGGATCATTTTATTTCAAACTAAAATGTACACTTACTAAATTTTGTGCCAGTGACCATATAGCTGGTGCTTCTTTGCTAGACAGATAACATTAGCACTTTTAGTCTTTAAATAAAAGATATGTTTTTTCAAGCATTAATATTTCAATATAGAATCAATTTTTAAGAGTCTAGAAATTTTCATTTTTTAAAAAAAAATTTTCCACCTGAAATTGTTTAAATTCCAGCATTGGTATGTTGTCCTGATTTTTCTCAGATTGGTAAGGAAGGCGGCATTTTCTGAAGGGTTTTGATGACTATGGTCAAATGTTTCTGGGGTTTGATGGCATCATAATGCAGCAATTACTACCTAGCAATTTTTGGAAGTTTATGTGATGCCTATACATTTCAGTCATGAAATATATATTTGATATTTATAGCATTAAAATAGAATTTAAAAATTCAGCTTAATTAAAATCTTCCTGCTGATTTTCTTAGGATGTAAAAAGAAATGGAATCTATGAATTGTTCCTAATAGGTAAATCTTGTCAGTAACATTTATGTATATCAATAGATGAATGGATAAAGAAAATATATTTACAAATACGGAATACTACTCTGCCGTGAACAAATATAAACTTGAGTCATCTGTAGGAAAATGAATGTACCTTGAGACCATAATGTTAATTAAAATAAATCAGACACATAAGTGTAAATATTTCATGGTTTCTTTTGTATGAAAATTTTGAATTATACATGAAGAGTAAAATAAAAGACACTTAACTGGAAGTAGGGAGGTAAATGTTTTTTAAATGGGAAGGGTATGAAGAGATGGAGGGACTGAGAGGAAGACGATGGAGAGGGGAGATGTTATGTCCATATACAACTTGCCACAAGTAATGGAAATATTATGTACTGCAAGTTTATACATGTTGAAATAATTTACAACTATATTTGAATAAAATTGAAACAAATTTTAAAATAAAAAATATGTCATTTGTACAAGGGGAATGTGGAAGAATTATGTGGGGGAATTGCTAGGAAATTATTTTTTATGAGATACTGGATACAAAATGCACTATTCAAAATGAGATGATTGAGAGTTTATCATACAGATCTATTTATTGGAAGAGGGGTGTAACTGCTGGTGTGTCTATATATTTGTAATTTTAAAATAAATAACTGACTTTTTCTAAATTCGCCAAAGATTCTTTAAAGAAAAAAAAAATGAATTAGCTTAAGAAACTCAGCTTGAATTATTGTCTCTAATTTAAAGGTCAAACTGTAGTTTCAGTCTACTCCCTTTTTTAAGTATGGGCTACACAACTTCATGCTCCTGAAGGAATAAGTCACACAGTACACATATAACATTTGGGACACAGTAGTAAAATATGATCCAGCAGGAAAAGAAAAGCAAGAAAATAAGCGTAAATCATGATAAACTTTCAAAGGATCTCAAGTCACAAGTAGAAAAAAGACATATAAACACTTCTCTCTGTTTCTTGCAATCATTGTACATATAACTGTGAATATGTATTTTAGAATTATTGTGCTAAGCCCACTTAACATAAAGCCACTATTTCCTAGACTAATGATTTACTTTAACTATAAACAGAAGCATCCTTTACATGGATCTTTCCGGTATATATTATAGAAACCTCATGGTATTTTTAAATTGCTTTGAGAACTGAATTCAGAACTATATCTCTGGGAAGTTTGTGATTACCAGCAGCCACATGGAAAATATCAAATGAACAATTAAAGTTGAATGACAACTTCAACAAACAAGGTTATTTTAAATGTTCCAGCCAGATCTACAGACACAGCTACCAGCAAAGATAGCAATGCGGTATGTAGAAGCTCAAGATAAAGAAAGTTGGAGTGCCATGGAAGGGTATTTCCTAAACACAAATGCCAGGCCTTTGAGGTAACTTTCAATACATCATGATCATGTTTCTTCAAAAGGACTGACTCACCATCAATCTACCCAAGGAAGTGCCAAAATAAATTTGAAAGGCTATTTTATTATTAACACTTAACATAGTACTAGTATGGTCCTTAATACTATGCTCTGTTTCCTGTAATATTTGTATTTTATAACACATTACATATGATGCACTCCATACATATTATATATTTTTCTATACATTACTTATATTGTTTTCTCTAATACTAATACATTCTCTGTCTCTTCAAACACATCTAAAAAGCTCACACAATTTTAGATAAATGTTGAAAGAATACCATTGCCTTAAAGTCTGTATGTGTACAAAATACTTTCAAGAAGAAAATAATGTCTCTAAAATGTACATGATAAAGGAATAAATGTCAGAAGTCTAAATAAATAGTCTGACCTACACACAATTTAGTGTTAATGTACACTAATAAAGTAAAAGATGCTTTTTCAGTAATGTTTGTTTCAGTTGAGATAGGAAGTTAGTTATTGAAAGTGAGAGTTGAAAGAGATTTTACAGTCCATTCAGATTAACTCCATATTTTATAGGAGGAGAGGTGGAGAAAAATGGAAAATTAACTCAACTGTTCAGTGTCAAAGAGGGAGCTGAAGTAAGCACTAAAACAAGCCCTCAAAATCCCAGAAGCCAATGTTTTCTCTGTGCCGTCCTGATGTTTTTCCAAGGAATCAAAGATACGCTATAAATTCAGTATAACAGAGTGCAGAAAAGCAAACCCCGGCGTGCTGAGCATCTGTTCTTAAAGGTGCAGCTGTCATCAGCATGTCCGTGGGTTTGGCCAGCATTGCTAACATGAATGTTGCCTCTCACAGAAACTATCCTAAGAAACCTGAGCAGACAGACTTCCTTTCTGCATGGGAGAATTTAACTTCTATAATGCAATTATTTTATAAGGGTTTTAGTTTGTGGAAATGAGGTAATAAAGATCTGGCTGTCAGATCTGCATGTATGGCGTAGACCATGATATTTCACTTGTGAAAGTGAAATGTTACTTTGCTTGTAAAAGTCAGGTATGCTTTGCAAATGAAAACCAGGCATTCCAGTAGGGTGATAAAACTGTCAGACTCAGAACTGCTGTTTGGGAAGGTGAAAAGGAAAACAAACCAACGAGTTCTAACAAGACACTCTTTAAAGTAGAGAATTTAAAATAGATAAACTCTACTGATTCTAAGTAGTCATAAAATTCGTATGTAATTGTTCATATATAATTTTTTCATATCACAATTATATAACAATCTTTGGAAACAAGAGGGATTACAATCTTGGTAGAAAATTGAATTATAATATATAAATAAATCAAATAACCATAAGTTTTTAATTTGTAATTTGTTGTTTTGATTTCCTTGCTTGCTTGCTTGTTTGTTTATTCATTTATTTAGAGGCAGGATTTCACTGTGTAGTTCAGACTATCCTTGAATTCCCTGTGTAAACCAGCCTGGTCTCAAAATCACTGCAATCCTCCTGCCTCAGTCTCCTAAGTGCTGCGATTAGAGGCATGTACCACCACATCCAGCCAAGAAATCACGTTTTAAGAAAACTTTTACCATTATTTTTCATTTAATGCTTACTGCTCACTGACTCATTATAGCATGACAGTCTGTTTTGTTAATTGGATACAAGTTTATTCTTCAATTTAAAAACCTGTGAAGTTTTACTAGTATGTCAAAAGAAAATTTTAGGTAAAATGTCTCTTTCCAGTAATAAGGTACTGATCAAGGTCTAGTGGGGCAACAACACATTCTAAAGGTAACAAACACAATAGGAAAACAAACAAGATCATCCTAAAGAGTTAATGCTTTGAGAATGAAGGTTACTTGAGAGCCTATTGTTTTTATTATATAAGCTACACATTATGATTCAAGAGTTTTCCATGTAAATGACAGGAAGGCTTCGAAGCAGAAGGAACAGCCCATGTGATAGTTTAAAAACAGAAACAAATGTAAGCGGGGTTAATATCGGCAGTCTCCAGGGGAAAGGGACCGACACTATATTGTCCTAGAGAGGGAGGCAGCTCGTGACAGGCCTGGTGAATCTAACTGAAGAATTTTGTTATAATTGGAGATGCTCCAAATGATTAATAGGAACTGAAGAGGCACAACATTCTAAATGATTTCAAATTCTGTAATGACAATGAAATTAATAAATATTCTATTGGTCGTATAAGAAAAAGTAGTGAAGGTAGGAAAGAGTGGAAGGGAGGAAGCCTGCTGAATTGCTATTCTCATAATTAGGGTGAAAAATAACTTTGATTGAACTAAGGAAATAAAAAATTAGTTGAGAAAATGTATGCACTTCAGACATATTCTGGAGAGTGAATTGATAGGATTTTGTGGTGAGGAAGAGATTTCTTTTGAGATTATTCCTATGCTTTCAATTTTGGAGAACAGGATAGTTGATGGTATTATTTGGTAATAAAGACAGGGAAGTAAGGAGGGAAATGTTTGGGGGACAACTAATGCTTCACCAGGAACATGTTAAATTTTAGTTGTCTTTGAAAATCTACGTGACATAGTACAGTAGCATCTGTGTATGAGTCTGAAGGAGAATGGAAGTGTCATGAGCTGGACCTTGGATTCAAAGCCATTGGAAGGAGTGAAGTCACTCAGAAGAGAGTATGAAAGGAAGCTAGGGAGGAGTCTGTGAGGCCACTCCAGGATCAACGCCTGTTTAATGGGAATGTTACTCCAGATACTCAGTCTCATAATTGTTAATATATTGGTCCAGCAAAGAACTATTTTATCAGACTTTGATTGTAATACCTCATAAATACTTTGGATCACACTCCATTTGGAGAACCTACACTGTCCACAGTAAAATTTCCATTTTCTGTCGTGAAATTTCTAAAAATGATTTACTTAGATACATAATTATTTTAACTATTGAATATACATTTAAGTCTCAATTGATTTTGTCTAAAAATATTTTTTTCTTTCTTTCCTTTATTTCTTTTCTCTCTCCATCACTTTCTTTGTCCCTCCCTCCCTTCCTTTCTTTCGTTTTTTCTTTCTTTCTTTCTTTCTTTCTTTCTTTCTTTCTTTCTTTCTTTCTTTCTTT
>PVIC010041875.1:0-16024 GCA_004025085.1 Thryonomys swinderianus | reverse complement strand
GAAGAAAGTCCTTATGGGCTGGAGATTTAGCTCAGTGCTTTTGGCATCTACCTAGCAAGCAAAGGTTCTCAGTTTGATCCCCAGTGAACACATACAACAATACTGGGCATGGTGACTGACGTCCACCAGCAGTCAGCACCACATACCACAAGGCTGCATGTGGTGGCTCATGCCTGTAATCCCAGCACTCAGGAGGCAGAGGCAGAGGCAGGAGGATTGCTGAGATCGAGGTTTGCCTGGGTTACATAGTGAGCCAGGGCCAGCTTTAACTACAAAGTGAGACCCTGCAAAAAAAAAAAAAAAAAAAAAAAAAAAAGTCCTTCATCCCATTATAAAGAAGATCATCCTACATAATTATTCCCCAGGATTCATTTCATCTGCTAGTACTGGTATGCTCCACATCTTTAAAAAGTCCTGGGATCTATTCCACTATTATGTCACAGATATGCAAATACTGTATCTTTTCTGTGGTATGAGAACCTGTAGATTTAAATGAATTCTAGTATATATGATCGATTTTGTGAAATAGGAAATATTGAAAGAGAATGTGGTAGGGAAAGTAATGAGGGGAAAGGATAAATATGATTTAGAAAGAACATGTACATAGGGGGTTGGGTTGTAGGGTGGGTAGGGATATGGGTAAAAATGAGAATTGTATCATATACTGGCACAAATTCCCCGATGTTGAGTGTGATTGTGAGCTATATGTAAAATGTACCAATAAAGAATTCAATTTAAAAAAAGTCCTGGAATTGTTCAGATTCTGGGAGAGGGACTGTTTCATTCTCAGTCATATGGAAGATACTTATATTAGATGGAATTATGACCATGTGTTATTTGGAGATTAAATATAGTTTAAGGAGATATGTATGATTATTACATCAACATGTGTTGGGTTGTGGCAGTTAAACTGGACTGTATCAACTTGATTGGCTTGAGAGCTAAATGGGGCTGTTCAAGCTCACTTCTAAGTGTCTCTGGGAGGTTCCCAGGGGCATGACTTTGGAGTCTGTATCTGGTTTCTCACGTCTTCCTCTCTGGAACTGTTCTCCCTTGCTCTGTTCTCCCACTACCATGCACTAAGAAGCTTCACTCCGCAACGTGTTTTCTGCCACGATGACCCTCCAATGGAGTCTGCAGACCCTGAAACCACACACTAAATTAAACTCACTTTCTTCAAGGTGTGGGTGTCAGGTACTGTATCTCAGTAACAGGAAATCTAAGTACCAGGAAGCCATAGTGTCACTTACCTTGTAGCCCAAGAAAGAAAATTTAACTCATTTCCTTTCGAATGAAGGAAATTGTGTTTCCTGCTTGTGCACGATAAAAATGGTGTAATACTGTAGGATCTCCATGGGAATTGGCAGACGTAAGTCATAAAACCTGACTCCACTGCCACTCAGTCCCTTGGATTAATTGCTCTTGGAGGCTTCAGGCACACTGTAAGCTATCTGACTACCCAGGGGCCACTATGCTTCAAAGAAGCCCAAAACAAGCCATACAGAGTGACCACATACGGAGAGCTTGACAATACAGAGAGCGGTAAAGTGTAGCTGTCAGCTTTCCGTCGTTCATCCCTCTGCTTCTCTAGCTCCAGACGCTGTCTGGCTGCAACCTCAGGAGAGACCTGCATGCTGCACTGTCTAGTCAAGAGGTCTCCTGCTTCCTGACCCAAGAAACCATCACAGACAATCAAACAAGGATAAAACACTCAGTTTGGCTAATCTGAATAATACAGACACAGGTGTGTGAACTGAACAACTCATTATCTTTTATACAGCCTCTACATTTTCACCTCTATTCATTAATCATATTATCTATTTAAGAAATGCAAAGGACATAAGGTCAGGTATTATACTTCATATATCTTTTTGGTCTTGGCAATATCCAAGATTGTGCTTTGGAGTAATTCATTAAGACTGAAAATAGCCACTAAGTGTACACTGAATGGAGGAAAATAAGCAGAATTTAAGGAAAATTCTTTTCCTTTATCTAGACACTACAGCTGGGCATCTTTAATTTATCTTTGCTCTCACTCATATTTAAACAAGTATACATTTTAAATATATAAATTTGATAAAAGAAATTTAAGAAGACAGAGTTATTTTCTTTAGCATGTAAAACAATTAATTTTATAAATATCCAAAATATTCAGAAATGTGAATAGAAGTCAGAGGATTCTTATACTAGGTATAAAGTCAGAGCTTTTATGCCTGTGTAAACCAGACAGACTTTACTTTTAATAACAGCTCATTTCATTTTGGGAGATGTCCAGGAAAATACTGGCTCTCCTAACAGCCAGGTCTCCCAGCAATTCTTGGGAACAGCGAATGCTGCAAAATGAATACAGACATCGCTTTATATTCTAGAGTGTCATCATCCTGTAAGTTAAAGAAATGACAACTCCACTTCTAGTGAGTACATGCTTTCTCATATTGATTTCCCCAGAATCATTTTTGAGGCAGCAAGTACACTTCTTTTTAGATTATAAAAGCTCTTTTAGGCTTGAGATAATTAGTAATGAAGATATCTTGCAATATAAATCATGAAATAATAAATATGTCAAACAGAATTAGATTTAAAAATCATTAGTCTGTGTTACATTAAAAGTAGCAATTTCTGGTTTTTAGAAGAATTCCAAGAATACTTCAATGCCAGCATGATGAAGGTAGTTTGAAAATTCCTTTTTCCGTTGTTTTCAGACAAAGCAGAGAAAAGACAAAAACAGACTCTAGATTTCTTATGCATTTCACTCACCACTTTCAAGTTTTGTTTCAAGGTCTCAACTCTATTCTGCTGTGTCTAGAAATAATCTGTCAGGAGTTAGTTTAGAAAAGTGAGATGAGATGAAATCAGCTTAATTTATACTACAGGTTAGAAAAGAAATGAGAGAAGTATAACACAGACTAATTACATCAACACTTGCAGAAATTGGTTATTTGGTTCTGCACAGAAAACAGGCAGGGTCAGACCTTGCCATTCTGCAATGACACTGCTCTGTGAATCACGAGTGGGGCAGTTGTGTGGAGGCAGGGCTACTGTGCGTTGTTTGGTCTTTCTCTTGTGGACATCAATGTTTTGAAAGTTAAACAACTAAAAACATATAATTTACACTTTGGTCCAATTTTTTACTATTTGCATTCATCCTTACCTATTTATACCTGATTTTTTTCTTTTAAATTATGATATAAAAATCATTTGACTCAACTTTTCTCTCAGGTTTTTGAATACCCCCTCATACATACTTGAAGTGTCTATTATCTCTATTTTTATGAGATTACTTTTTTCCCAATTATTCTCTATTTGTTTTCAAACTAAGACAAATAAAAAAAGTTCCAGGATTGAATTGAATAAAGGAAGCAACAAGCAAGTGATATTCTCTGGGAAAATCTTGGGGTACCATCAGTTAAAATCTTTTATGTTTCTGAAAGTAGATCTGCCCATCTAGTCACTGCCATATCAATAGCTTATTCTGTGTACTTGGGCTCTTTCCTGAGAAGTTTAGTATTTATCCTCCAAAAGTTTAAAATCAAGATGATACTGCGGAGAACATAAAGAATATATTTTAAAAATATAAGTTCACAGAAATAATTTAAGAAGCTGAAATATATTATAGAAGAGGACACTAACGAAATTGTCTTGACATTATTCAATATTTTATATATATTACCTTTTCCACAGATGTAAATTAGAAAATACTAAAGATAATATTTGAAATCATTGGCATATAGGTAAATGGTGTGTGAATTTTTAAGATTTCAAAATAGCATTGTAAATTACTTAATGAAAAGTGTAATTCAACATTTCATTTTTGGTGGCTAACTGTAAACATTTGAAAACTAGAAGGAATAAACATTATCAAGAGAGATATTTTAATAAAGAAGTGAGAATTCATGTTTTATGAAAATCCTTTAGAGCATCTTAAACTCAGATTCACTGAAAGTGTTATAAACTTGTCTTTTATGTTGAAACTCAAGATCCAATAACTTGGAAAAAGACTGTGAATTTACTGCTGTTCTTTTAGATTTTGTTATATTTAACCCAATATGAAATCAATGACATATTGTTAGGGTGCTTAGGAGGAAACCTAGTGAAAACATTCTCCGAACAAATCTTGATATGTACTATTAAAAATTGTTGGAAATAAGAATTATTCCAGATTGTATTAATACTTTAGGCAACACAATCTTCCAGAAGACTTTTCTAGAATGGCATGAGGAGTTTAATACTTTGAAATTTATAACTGAATCATACCATTGTGAGTTCTCCAGGACAGTTCCTGGGCTGGATTTTCAGGGTCTATTCTCAGGGCACAATTCATTTTCTGTTCTCTGCAATACACTCCTGGAGATGAGCAAGATGGTAACCTGTGAGTGGGACTCAGGAGAAAGCTCCATCCCTTATCTTCAAATATTGACAGCATTTGGAATCACTGACAGTTGCCTTTGTACTTACATAATGGAATTACTGTAAGAAATGTTATCTTGGGAATTTTAACAGAAAAGGTTTTTACTTTAAAATCTTCATGAGTTTTATTATGCACTATTATAGAATTATTCCTGAATTACCTAGAGAAATTGGAAACTATTTCTGAACCACCTAGGGAAATATGAAATAGGCCCTATGGGACTAATTTTATAAGTCGATTTTATTTTCCAGTTAGTGAGGGGGGCTGAGGCTGGGAAAGAAAAGTTGAAACAGTAGTCAGTTAAATCATTCTAGTACAAGAAGTAGGCCACTTAAAAACTGATGTTTTTAAAAGCTAAAAGTCATTCACTGCTATGACAAAATGTTCCATGTATAAAACTCACATTGGAAAATCACTATGTCTTGATTGCATTTGTCTCCCCATGAGGGATTTATAACTGAGATATAAATATTTCATTGAGTTTTTAATAAAACCTTAATGCGCATGATACACAAAGAATATACTACTACTTGAAAGCCTTGATATATGGAAACTCCAGCAGTTTTGAGGGAGATCAATAAATTTCATGACTTTGTGTTATGAGGGCTTAGTATCATCTTGTCATTTCCATCCATTTCGCAAAAGAAAATAACTACAATTAGAGTCCTGGTCTGTGTATTTGGTAAGAAAGCAAGAATTTCTCAGACGCATCATGGAGATTGTCTGGGCTAGTAGTTATACAACGTGTCTGCTGCCTGAAGAATTTGTTTGTATTCTGTTTTGCTTAGATTAAACCAGTGTTGTAGAATAGAGCATGCTCTTTTGGAATGTCATGAAACCAGCAGGCAAATGAAGCCGGAAAATCACTCTATGAGGAGCCAGAATTCCCAGAGTATTCAAAATGATACAGTGCATAGATCTCAGGCTCTCACGTGGCTTGATCCCATAAGTTGAAATTCTAATTATGGCACAAGGGAAGTAAAACCATAGTGTTTCTTATAACTTCTACTGGTGACTTGTGTGATGTTTAATTTCTTTCTGTATAAAATTAGAAAATTTGTGTTAGAAGTTTGAATGATTTCCAAGTTCATTTTGTGTTTCAAACTGCTGTACACCAGTGTTTGTCCATAAAAGCAATGCACACAATTTAGGCTTAAAAACTTGTGAATCTCTTCAGATGTTCTATTTCTCCTTTCTTCTTGGTGGAAAGGAGCTAAACTTGTACAACCTCAGAGCCAAAGCGAAAGTAAGCAGTGATGTCCATTTTTCATTATTCAGTATTACGCATTCCAGAATTCAGAGTCTAACAGCTCTATCAGTAAACACATATAAGGTTTTAATGAGATTCCAAGCACTTACATGTGATGCTCTGTACACTGCAAAGTGAGGAACATTGCAGAACATTTCATGAGAAGGTGTAAATTATTTATATCCTTCATTTATCTTGACCTAAGTTTTTCAATGTGCTTTGTGTGCTTGCCTGTGTATTTGGCCTTATTTTTTTGTAAAGCAGCGTGTAAAGCAGATCATAAACTGTCAGTGTCTAAACACATATACTTTCAGTCATACTTTTTCCTTTGTGTATTGGGTATTCATTTTAAAAGGTCACCTTGAATTATATAATATGGAAAAACACCTCCAGAATATTGTGCACAATTCACCTAGCACACATATCCTATTGAGATCATTCTGGAGATTAACCAATATCTATCATAAGGTGTTATGTATTTTCCTGAAGATTATGTGTTTGATTGGCTCTAACCCAATTTTAAATAGTGTATTTCTTAAGACCTTTTAACATTTATTTCATATAAGTTTATTTTTCTATCGTAAGATCTGGACAATGTCTGACTTGTATAAAAAAATGAACTGCTGGGTGCAGATTAAAGTAATCACCAGGTTTAGATACTCTGATACTATCAATCCAATTTTAATCTTAGATTATTCATTGAATTATAAAAAGTCAATATAAGCTTTCCTTACCTTGATACTCTACTTCACTCTAGATTTTTTCTAATTTGTTATGAATGTGTTTAATATAAAAATGGGAGTGTTCCCAGAGTTTTGAGAAGAAAAATAAGTAATATTTTACTGGGAAAATTCATTTCTGACTTACTGACTGTTTAAATTCAGGCTATAAGTCTCAAAATAAATGTATTCAATTTTCCTTGGAACTTCCTTAAAATGTATTTCTTACGTATTAAAGATGTAGTCTGTGAGAGATGTTGTACCATCAAAATTTAGGATTGGCAAGGTAGTCTCAGTTAAATGGGAAATTGTGTTACTTCTGAAATGGATTTATAAACTTAACATGTGGTCTGGGACTTTGTGAGTTTTCAGAAGCATTACACTAATTGAGTGACTCATCTTGATTCTCTTGGTAAAGCATGTGTTCTTGCCTATGTGCACAAAACTCGTCTTAGATTTTTATTTGTTGATCATACATTGTAAGAGTGTAAGAATGAAGATGACACATTCATGAGCGGTGGCAAAGACTGCTTCTCCAACGACCGACTTCGACTAAGGTAGGCATGACTCACATTTGGAGCCTTCAGGGAGTAACCTTCAAGGTGAGGGTATCTGTTGAAATCATTCCCTGTCACAATGCTGCAATAGCTACATCACTCTAATTGATGAGAGCTTGTGTTTTCCTCAGAAATGCTCAGAAGGAAAAGAGCTTAAGGAATCATTATTATAATTTTAGTCCCTGAAACACAAAGAAAGGAGAAAAGATGACCACAGGAAGTACATTCATGAACTACTGAGGAGAGAAGGTAAGTCAGTGAAATCCTCTGAGAAGAGAACAGTGAAGATCAAGCCAGTGGACACTGCTTGTGTCCAAAGGAAATAAAACTAGTAACTGAAAAACTTCACTGTTAGATTAATGGGTGCTGATCATTTTAGGAGAATGAGTTTTGTTGAGGGTAGAAAGAAAAGATGAAGAGTGGAGGAGGTACAATTTGAGTGGTAGTTCATAAAGATCTATGTGTTTGGGGGATAGTTGAGTTATTAAATAACTCTAGGCATTGGATTCCTCCTCTACACTCCCTACATTTCTAGAGGAGGAAAGAAGTCAGCCAAGAGACTTGCTGAGGAAAACATAAGCACTTGATATTGAAATATCTTGTAAAATGAATTTTATTTCTACACTTTTGACCTACATAATGATCACATTCATCATAGGGAAATTACACCTGTACATTGTATACTTCCCCTTTCCCTTCCCCTTCAATCTTTCTTTCACTTTCCCTTTACAAATCTTTGTTTCTACTGTTTTCCTTCCATTCTTTTTTTATTTTCAAAATTTGTTTCTTCACTTACTTCTCCCTTCCTCCTCTCTAACGCCCCTTCTATTGGAACATATTCTTCCTACTCCCCAAAATGTTGCTTCTTATTTACCATTTGGGATTCTCACATAAGAGAAACTTTGTGATACTTAAACATATGTCTCTAATTTCTTTATTGTAAATTAGATTCTTAAGGTGCATCATTAACCTAAAAATGTCTTGAATTTATCTTTATGGTAGTGTGATACTCCATGATATATACAAACCATATTTTCTTCATCCATTTTCCCACTAGTGACTATCTAGGCTGGTTCACAAAAAATTAGGGAAACAATACCTTTCACAATAACATCAACAAAATTAGATACTTATTAATCAATCTAATGAAGCAAGTAAAAGGCCTTTATACTGTAAACTATAGTAGTCTGAAAAGGGAGATCAAAGAGGGCATCGTAAAGGGAAAATATTTCATGTACTCTTGCATAAGAAGAATCAATATAGTGAAAATGGCCATATTTCCAAGATGGTTATACAGATTTAATGAAATCTAAATGAAAATATCCATAGCATAGCTCCCAGAACTAGTGAAAATAACACTGAAATTCATTGGAAACCAGAAGAGGTCTAGAATAGTAAAATAATTCTAGGCAACAAAGCAAGGCAGGGATTGTAACAATCCCAACTTGAAATTACACTACAAAGCAACTATCATAAAATGTGCTTGTTAATGGCAAAATAAGCAAATAACAAACGAAAAACACACCCCAGATCAATGGATCAGAATCGAAGAATCAGTAACAATCACAAGCGTACCCAACTATTTTAAAAAGTAAAAAAAAAAAGATTACATATACACCTTTCTTGGAAAAGTGTACATACACAATAAAGGTTTATAAACTGTATTCACAGGACTATAGTTAGATCTCCAGAAATTATTCATCCTGTCTAACTGAAATTTTCTATCCTTTGACCAACATATTTCCATCTCTTAGCCCACATGTGAAAAGATGGGGGCCCATGAAATCACTATATACTCTGTACACTTTTTTTTTATGAAAAACAGAACAGAATTTCTTAACAAATTAATATAAGTATGACCATAGTAGTCATCATTACTTATTACTTCTACGAGTTTGACTATTTTAGATTCCACATATAAGTGAGATCATACAGTGCATTTTGGCCGGCTTATTTCACTTAGCATAGCACTTCCGAACATGTTATTGGAAATGATAGGATTTCTTCTTAAGTAATATTCTACTGTGTATGTGTGTGTGCACACATAACTGTATATAATATAACAAATGAGCAAAAGACAAATAGATGTGATATATATAATATATATATATAAATTCTAGTCACATATGTATATGTATATATGCACATACACATTGCTTTACTCATTCATATTCGAGTCCTTACATATTTTAGATATTAAATTTTACCAGATAAATGATTTGAAATATTTTATAGCATTCCATAGGTGGTCTCTTCAGATGGGTGATTTCTAACATTTTTCTTCAGAAGATTTTTAGTTCAGTGTGACCTGATTTATACGCTTTTGCTTGGCAGCTTACGTTTTTGGTGTCATGACCAAGAACTTATCCAGATCAATGTCAAAAAATTTTGATACACTTTCTTTTAGCAATGGTACAGTCGCCGGTCTATGTTTAGGTCACCTTAGTTGAGTTTTCTAAAAGGTAGAAAAATGTTCAGCTTCATTGTTTCCCATGTATCCCTCCAATTTCCACCACCGCTTAGAGATAGAGCTGTCTTTTTTCCACTGGGAGTTCTTGGCAATTCTGTGGAGTATCAGTTGATCATAAGTGTGGGATTTACTACTGGGACTTCTATTCAGTTCTACTGCTCTGTATATCCACTTTACACCAGGCCACAAAATTGATAACTGTAACTTGGTAATATATTTTGAAATCAGGAAGAATGACCAAAAAAAGCGCCTTTTTTCCCTGAACTATGGTACAAGGCAAATATGCCTCATCTGCGACTTCTCTTTAACATGGTACTGCAAGCCTAAGCCAGGGCAGTTAGAGAAGAAAAAGAAATAAGATGCAAACAGGAAAAAAAAAGAATAAAATTATGCAGATGCTATGATCTGTATAGAAAACTCTAATGATATAACAAAAGCTATTGAATCTAATGAATGAATTTAGTTAGTTTTCAGGCTATGAAATCAACAAAAAATCTATAGTCATTTGTATTTAAATGTGAACCAGGTAAAAGAAATTTTAAAAGTCCCATTACAGTAGCACCCAAAATAGTAAAGAACTTAGTAATAAACTTAAAAAACAAAAATGCCCAAAACTTTTAAAAAGAAAACTATAAAAATGCAGATAGAGGAAATTACAGAAAGCACAGATTAGTAAACACCCATGTTTATAGATTGGGAGGACTGATATTATTAAAATGTGCCTACTACTCAATGTGATCTACAGATTTAATATAATATCTGTGAAAATCAGAAGAAAATCTCATATAGAAGTAGAAGGAAAAGCAAACTAAAACTCATGTAGAACTACGGAAGGTAACAAATAAGCAAAGAAATCTTGTGAAAGAAATAATTTCCTAAATCCTCTTCTTCTATAACTTCGAGTAAATGTTTCCTGAAAGTCTCACATATGTGGAGATTGTTTGAATCAAGGAGATGCTGTATTTACCAGTAGTTCCCTGTCTTAATGACTCCAGTAGCTGAAGGGTGTTGTTCAGACGAGGGATGGTGGCAGGGGCGTGCAAGTGGGAGATGGACCCACAATATTTGTCTTCGGCTCTCCCTGCGTTGTCTGGCTCGAGGCTGCCATAGTTTTACCAGCTGACTTCCACTAGGTTGTTCTGCATTGGAGCCTACCAACTATGGATTGAATCCTTCAAAGTAAAAATATTCCTATCCTCCTTTAGATTGCAGTGTCACAAATTTTGTCCCAAGGATAGGAAAGTGACTAATACATCTTCCTATTTGATTGTTCTATATCTGTAACTCTGGGTTCTTCAAAAGCCCTTCCCCCTTTTGAGCATTTTCCTAGGCAGGTTGCCTATTTTTTATAGGTATTTTCAATTATATAAGATTTTTCAGAGAAACATTTCGTTAACTTACAGAGAATTAAGATTTTCAGAAACTGCAGGTAAAACACGTCAAAAATCTATAGAAATAAATCTCGACATTAAAAGTGAAAGCTATTATTCAAATAAAGACAATTAGTTTGATCTTGTATTGACTACACACAACTGCAACTAGTCTTTCCTTTTGCTCAACTTATTTCCTTAACAAAAGCTAGAGATAAGAGGTTTATGTTTTGACACTGTCTTCTGTGTGTGTGTGTGTGTGTGTGTGTGTGTGAGAGAGAGAGAGAGAGAGAGACAGAGAGAGAGAGAGAGAGAGGGAGAGAAGGATCTATAAGTTTTCACAAACTGATCAGGGTAAAAGATTGTCTGTTTACTTAAAAGGATACCCACATGCCCTGGTTCCTCCTACTACTGTGTGTGGCAACACATGGCATGAATAGATGCCGACTCTAGAGCCAGACCTCTTGAGCTGATTCAGTCTTCATATTCACTGGTCTCATGATATCTAACATCTCTCTCTCTCTCCCTCTCTCTCTCTCTCTCTCTCTCTCTCTCTCTTTCTCTGTATAAATAGAATATCGAATACCTCAATCATATTCTGGTGTTAAATGGTGATCATTATAGTCCCTAATTTGCAGAGCTAATGTGAGTTAAAAGAATTAAACATGTAAAGCCTTTAGAAATCCATTTGACATATAACAAGATTTCATTCTTTCTGTTATTATTATTGGTGATGGTATCACTTAATAGGTATTAAAGAAATAAAACATGGAGTTTGCATAGAATTGCATGAATTGAATGAAATATCATGAAACACAACACTAACATTTGTTAATTACAATTTATAAAGATATCCCATTGAGAACTAACGTCAAGAATCTTAACATTTCTCCTTCCAGACCATCATGGGACAAGCCTAGGTCTTTGCATGTCATTTGTTTTCTGTCTGTAATACACCTAAACTCCTCCCTGGAACCCTCAAAAAAAGTATATTGTTCGACAAAAACCCACAATAAACATAAGTAAAAACCTTCCTCTTATGGCCATGTGTAAAAGAACCTGAGAGATGATTTTTGGAGCTTTTGAAGTGAACAGACATTTTTCAGATGAAGAAGTAAAAGCAGCAAAGAAACATTTGAAGAAATGTCCAACATTTCTGGCCATTTGAGAGCTGCAGATGAAGACAGCACTAAGATTTCATCCCACTCAACAAAGACCGGCTGCCATAAAAAAATCAACCAAGAACAATTGCTAGCTGGTGGTAGAGAGACAGGAACCCTTCTCCACTGTTGGTGGGAAGGTAGACTGGTGCAACTACTGTGGGGATTCCTTAAAAACCAGGACTAGAGATCCCATTTAACCCTGCTATTCCCCTGCTAGAGATATACATGAAAGAATTAAAAGATTCATATCACAGCAACATATGCACACCCACGTTTATAGTAGCTCAGTTTGTAACAGCTAAATCTTGGAAAGAGCCCAAGTGCCCATCAATAAGAGACAGGATGAAAATGATGTATGCTTTAAAAAAAAATAAAATGGAGTATTAGTCAGCCATAAAGAATGATAATTTCGTGCCAGGCCCGGTGGCACATGCCTGTAATCCCAGCACTCGGGAGGCAGAGACAGGAGGATTGCTGAGTTCAAGGTTTGCCATAGCTACATAGTGAGCGCAGAGCCAGCCTGAACTACAAAGCAAGACCCTGTCTCAAAAAAAAAAAAATAAGAATGATAATTTCAAGTCATTTATACTTAAATGGATGTACCTTGACAATAAATAAAGTGAAATAAATAGGTCACAGATGTGTAAATACAGTATTATTTCTCTGGTATGGGAAATTGAAGGTATCAATGAGTTTCAAAATGTATGATAGGTATACATATAATACAGATAATTTTTCAAGATATGTATCCATGTATACATATACAGACATAAATATGTAATTTAATATGCATATATATTATATATATGACATAGGAAAAATATTTAAAAGGAAGAGAGAAAAGGGGGCAGTGGTAAATAAAGAATGGAAAGAAAAAATTTCATGACTAAAAACAGAAATAAAGCTTATGTAAATAAGGAGTAGGGGTTGTAGGGAGGGCAGAGAAATCAGAGAAAATGAGACACAAGATGTATCATGTACTGGTATAAACTCTCAATGTTCAATGTGATCATAAAGTCTACATAAAATGTACCAATAAGTTACATATGTGTAAATATCATATCTGTTCTCTGGTATGAGAAATTTAAGATGCTAATAAGTTCTAGAATGTATGATGATCCTGTGAAATAGAAAATATGCAAAGGGAAATATGTTGGGGGAGGGAGTATGAAGGGTAAAGAAAAAAATGTGATGGTAATAAAAAAGGGAAACAAATATGTATTTAGGGTGTGGAGGGTTATGGGGGTGGGTAGAGGAATGGAAAAAAAGGAGCATTAAACTGTGTCAAATACTGGTACAAATTCCCAATATTGAGTGTGATCAAGATATGTATATACAGTGTATCAATAAAGATAATTTTTTAAAAAATACGTTTTTCATAGAGCTGGGCATTCGGCTCAGTGGCAATTTGCCTGGCTTGCAAGTGCAAGGTCCTAGAGATCCAAAAAAAAAAAAAACCTTTGGTTTATAGTTATAAGCTAGACCTTTCCTCTAGTCATATATATTTTTCATATAGTTACATATAAGAATAATTACACACATAATAGCTACATATATTCTCATATAATTACATGTAATACACACAATTTTCCAAGTGTTTACTTGTGTATGCATATAAATGTAATTTCTTATGCATACATATAATTATTCATAAAATTGCATGTAATAATAATTATGTATATTTTTACACATAATTTAATATAATTACGTATAATACACATAAATTTGTTAAGATATATCAATGTATGCCTATATAAACATATATGTAATTTCATATGCTACATAAATATATAGAGACACACATATATATATATATACACACACATATATTACATATATAAATATATGTATGTGTTTTGAGACAGGGTCTTGCTTTGTAGCTCAGACTGGCCTTGAGCTCACTGTGTACCTCAGACTCACAGCAGTCCTCCTTCCTTTGCCTCCCTCTGAGTGCTGGGATTATAGGCATGAACCACCATACCAACCACTGTGCTACGTGGTACTGATCTGGTGGGTGTGAGTCACCATGCCCGGTACTATTGAATGTGCATCAAACTCAGGACCTTGCGCTGGCAAGGCAGTTGTCAGAAACATCGAACTAAATCCCCAGCCCTAGTCTTTCATATTTTTTAATCATTCTAGACTGCAACTTTTCTAAGATGATAATGTCAGTGTTTATGTGACATTTAATGTGTTTCATTTCACAAAAAAATGTCATTTGTGATTTTAGCTGACTAGACGTCTTCTGGAGTCATGTATTTAATGTACGAATATATTTGGAATTTTTTTTGAAACAAAATGACAGTATTTCCCAAATCTAACTGAAAACACTTTTAAAAAAAATTTTCAATATATGTATCTGTGTTTACATATGTGTGTGTGTGTAATTTCATTTATTTTTTACATTAATGTGGATTGAACTTAGGGTTTTACTGAATTTCATACCCAGTACTTTTTATTTTCAGACAATCTTCAAAAGTCATTAAGCTGCCCAGGCTGGTCTTGAACTTGTAATCATTCTACTTCAGCCTCCCTTAATATATCATCATGCTGTCTTTGGAACATATTTTAATATTTCTTAGATAAGTGACAAAATTTAGATTATTAACTGCTATGTAAGTAATCATTTAATTATAATATTATTCATTATTAATCAATAACTAGATTGCAATTTCTGTTTTAATTAAAGTAATGTAACCTATTTTTCTACCTTTTTATTCTATTACCCTATAATATAAGAAACTTGTAGGACATTTTTTAGCAGTCTTTGAGTATTAATTATAGTCACATGTTGTATAACAATATTTTGGTCAACAATACATCAAATATGGAATAGTGGCCATGTGAATTATACTGTGGAGGGACTCATCCAACTTAGTGTATATAAATACACTCTGATGTTCTTTCACTGATGAAGCTGCCACTTGATGTATTTTGTGCACTGTTTCTGTTGTTAAAAATGAATGACTGCATTGAGCAAACCAAACACAAGTATTATGAATGTGAAAATATTAGTAATGCCCAACACCCAGGTGACCTTATTTTCTAATGTAGTACTTTTCATATTCTGTGTTCATAAAAGTATACATTGTTTTAACCTTACTTCTTGCAGTATCTCTGATAAATTTACTCAAAACTTTGCCAGAATTTAGTCCTTTCTGGAGAGGTTGTGATTCTTTTTAATGAGAATTACATTCCTATTTTAAATAAGATATTTTTAGTTCCAAGTAACAACAAAAAAAATATATCGTCAGCTTGTTTTAAATAAAAACAGAAAAAAAATACCCAAATATTTTCACAGCTAAATCAAGATCATAAAGTACTAACAAATCACCTCTCTCCATCTGCTGACTATTTACTTTGGCTTTGTTTGTTTGATTCTTGGGCCTTCTTTCTCAGTCTCACATCCCTGAGCAGCTTATAGGTGTATTCTTATATCTGAACAGCAAGAGGAAAGAGAGCTTTAATTCTGCAATGGTTTTTGATCTGAGTCCTAGACTTGGAGTTTCATTAACTAGCCTATGGACACCTGTTTGGCAACTTTAAATTTACTTCAACTACATCAATTTAAACATTTAAAAAATAATAAAGAAATGGTGAATTTCCAAGGACAGAGGCTAATACCCTCCAACCACCAACTCAAAAAAAGAAAAGGAAGAAGGGATGAAGAAAGAAGAATAAATTCTTAGTTGGCAAAAACTTTCAAATCCATCACGTGTTAAAAAGACTGATTAATTAAGTATATATTCCTATAAGAATATATTATTATAAGATGTATTTACTATGTACATGATAAGGGTAATTTAAATGTGTTATTCAAAGGCCAAACTTTTATAATTTTTGTTCTCTATATTATTGCTAGACAAGATCAAGATAATAGTATGTAGTTTCATTTTTTTTTTAATTGAATTCTTTATTGGTACAATTTATATACATCTCAAAATCACATATAACATTGGGAAATTTGTACCAGTATATGCCACAAGTTAATTCTCATTTTTACCCATATCCCTACCCACTCCCCCCTCCTCCCCCCTTATACATGCTCTGTTATTTTCTTTCTGTAACATATTTATTCCTTCCCCTCA
>PVIC010041874.1:0-16035 GCA_004025085.1 Thryonomys swinderianus | reverse complement strand
GGTTAGCTCAGTGGTTCCGGCGCCTGCCTCGCAAGCGTAAGGACCTGAGTTCGATCCCCGGTTACCACATATAATGCTGGGCGTGGTGGCTCACGCCTGTAATCCCAGCACTTGGGAGGCAGAGACGGGAGGATTGCTGAGTTCGCGGCGGCTTGCCTGGGCACCATAGTGAGCTCAGGGCCAGCCTGAACTACAGAGCGAGACCCTGTCTCCAAAAAGAAAAAAAAAAAAAAAGATGTTTTCTGAAGTATGAAGTTTTTTATTTTTATGTAGTCTAGTTTATCAACTTTTAAAAAATAAACTACAGGGCCGGAGAATTGGCTCAGTGGTTCCAGCGCCTGCCTCGCAAGAGCAAGGTCCCTGGTTCAATCCCCGGTAACCACATACAACAATACTGGGAGTGATACGCCCACTGGCAATCAGTACCTCATACCACAGATGTCGGGCTTGGTGGCTCAAGCCTGTAATCCCAGCACTTGGGAGGCAGAGGCAGGAGGATTGCTGAGTTCAAGGCTTGCCTGGGCTACATAGTGAGCTCAGGGCCAGCCTGAACTACAAAGCGAGACCCTGTCTCAAAAACAAACAAACAAACAAACAAACAAACAAACAAACTACATTTTGGTGTGTCCAACTGTTTTGTCTGCCCAAAAGTTCTGAGAATCTTCTCTATCTCTTTATTTTAAAGGTGTATGAATTCTTACATTTAGGTCTATGATTCACTTTGAGTTAATTCTTGTGTATAGTATGAGATAGGGGTCTAAATCTTTTATGAATGTGACTAACCCATTAGCATCACTGGTGTCTCTTCTTTTCCCCTACTGAACTGTCTTGTTACTTTTTTCAAAAACCCAATTCAGAGCCCAGGAATGAGTGCATGCATAACATGGTGAGGCCCTAGGTTTGATTTCTACCACCATAAAACAAACTAAAGCCAACAGACCGTGAAAGAAAGGTTTACTTCTGAATGCTCAATTCACATTTAGTTGTTGTATATCTCTCTCTTTATGCCAGTATCATATTATTTTGCTAACTGATCTAGGAGGACTGAGCTACAGCCCCAGCCTTTAGTTTTCCCTTAAGATAGAGTCTAGGCTGGCTTTGAACTTGCAGTCCTCCTGCCTTAGCCTCCTAAATAGCTAAGATTACAGGTGTGTGCTACTGTACAGAATCTCAGGGTTTTCTATAGATAGGATCATGTCATCTGTACAGAAGGACAGTTTTACTTCTTCCTTTGTAATTTAGACTTTTCATTACTTTTTCATACCTGATTACACAGACTAGAATCTCTAGTATAATACTGAGTAGATTTAGGGAGAAAGCATGTAGTCATTAAAGTATTTTAACTTACTGTGCTTTATATGCTTTCACATGCACCTTTTATTAACTTGAGCCTGGGCATCAGTCTTAGGTCAGCAATAGTAAATTCAGGAACCATCTGTGCATGTGTGGCCCAGTATTTATAGTCACAGGGTTGAATGGGATTACTAAAGGAGTAAGTAGAAAAATGGAAGTTCCCTACGAGTCAAGTTAGTGAAGGTTTCATTTAAAGAGACTGGCTTGATACTAGGTATTTTAGTAAATTTAGAATTTGATCTGGTGAGAACAGAAGCCAATTCAAGCATTCAAGCCGATGATGTGACTTAGGGGCCAAATTCAGAAGACTTAAATCTATAGCTAGACATCAATGAATATATTCATGGCAGACTTATTGTGTGTGTGTGTGTGTGTGTGTGTGTAGTATATTTTAGTCAAAATTTTTAACTTTTTTTTGTACCAAGAATTGAACTCAAAGCTTTGTGTTTGCCAGGCAGGTGCTGTGCTACTGAGCTACATCCCCAGCCCAACTTTCTTAAAATTGTGTATACTGCAAAAATTAAGTTATATTCTCATTCCACCTGTTTTTTTCTATATCCATATACTTGTCTACCAATCTGTTGTTTAACATGTATTTCTTCTGAAAGCCAAGATATAAAAGTAAAAAAATAAAGCTCATTTCACTAGTACTAAACCAAATAATGAAATAACAAGATAGAACATCTATTTCAAACCAGGTGTCTGTATTTTCTCACCTAGTGAGTCTTTAAGGCTTTTAACACTCCATTCCTGCAAACTGTGCTAAAGGACCAGTAAAAAGATACAGTGCAGAAGAAAAATGGGTCAAGTGAGGGAAACTGCTCTCCAACTGAGATTTGAGACTGAATAGGAAGTAGGTGAATTAGATAGAAGAAAGGCAGTTATCAACCATTCATATGCTGCTCTTATATATCAAAGGCAGCTTACTTCCAGTTTACTCTATTAACTAAGGCATTCTGTTTCAAGGTGACAGGTTTTTTTCTTTTCCTAACAGAAATGTCTTCCCATTTTTTATAACCTGGATCTAAACTAGAATCCCTTTAAAAGGGCTTAAATTTTTTAGTAATGCTAATTTTCAAGTATCCTCCAAGAAAAACCAGCCACTGTGGCAGAAAAAAAAAAAAAACAAAACCCATGAGCTGTTTCCTCACACACTCCTGCCCAAGCCACACTCCTAATGCCAGTTAAAAATGTGGAAAAATGGGCCAGAGGGTTAGCTCAGTGGTTCTGACGCTTGCCTCGCAAGCACAAGGTCCTTAGTTCAATCCCTGGTAACCACATACAACGCTGGGCGTGGACACTCACGCCCACCAGCAATCAATATCACATACCACAGTACCTGGTGTGGTGGCTCACGCCTGTCATCCTAGCACTCCAGAGGCAGCGACAGGAGGATTGCTGAGTTCGAGGCTTGCCTGGGCTACATAGTGAGTTGAGAGCCAGCCTGAACTACAAAGCGAGACCCTGTCTCAAAAAAAAAAAAAAAAAAAAGTGGAAAAAAGAAAATTTACAACTGGGTTTTCAAAAATAAACAATGTTTCTTATAAAAACATTAAGCTAGTTTTCTCAATAAAATTTCAGAAACCATAAAAGAGCATGTATAAGGGGGGAGGAGGGGGGAGTGGGTAGGGATATGGGTAAAAATGAGAATTAACTTGTGGCATATATTGGTACAAATTTCCCAATGTTATATGTGATTTTGAGATGTATATAAATTGTACCAATAAAGAATTCAATTAAAAAAAATTTCAGAAACCAAAGTGGTCCTATCTAGTGCTATGAACATTAGATACATACAACATTTGTCAATTTCCCCCCAACGGGAATTTTTAAAAAATTTTTATTTTATTATTTTACATTTTATTGGTACATTATATATACACATCACAACTACACTCCACATTGAGAATTTGTACCAGTATATAACACAGCTTAATTTTCATTTTTCCCCTTCCCTTACCCACCCTACCTCCCCCTCACCCTTATATACACAAGCATTTTCTTTAACCATCAATTTTTTTTCTTTCTTCATTATTTACCCCTAAACCACATTACCCTTTGAATATTTACTATTTCACAACATCAATTATGCATTCTAGAACACATTCATAGCTTCAGTTTCTCATATCAGAGAAAATATATGATATTTGCACATCTGTAATCTATTTATTTCACTTATGAGTATGTCCTGAAGGTACATCCATTTGAGTATAAATGATTCAATCTCACCATTCTTTATAGTAGAGTAATACTCCATTTTATTAAAAAACACACCTTCTTTATCTAATCTACAGTTGATAGGCATTTGGGTTGTTTCCAAGATTTAGCTATCACAAACAGAGCTGCTATAAACATGAGTGCACATGTCACTGTGCTAGGAATCTTGTAATTCTTTTGTGTATATCCCCAGCAGGGAAATAGCAGGATCAAATGGAACCTCTAATCCTAGATTTTTGAGGAATCTCCACACTGATCTCCATAATGATTGTACTAGTCTACATTCCCACCAACAGTGGAGGATTCCTTTTTCTCCACAACCTTGCCAGCATTTGTTGCAGGCTAATTTCGAGATAGCAGCCATTCTTTGTGGAATAAGATAAAATCTCAGAGTTGTTTTCATCTGAATCTCTAGAATGGCCAGTGACTGAGCATTTCTTCATATACTTCTTAGCTGCTTTTACTTCTTGCTCTGAAAAGTATCTGTTCATTTCAGATGCCCTGTCAATTTTTTTTTGTTAATGTAAGATACCGCAGGTCATATGTGCAGCTTTAAACATTTCTAATTTTTAAAAATTATGCAAATCACCCAGTTTAAATGAAGTGTAACAGAACAGTTGGGAATGAAGTATAACAGAACAGTTGGGAACTTTTCTGAGCATTCCTGAGGGCTAAGTTCTGCAACTGATATTCACTAATTTCCAGATTTTTTGTTGGAATTTCACAAATTAAAAAAAAAAAATTCTCAGGATGGGCCGGAGATTTAGCTCAGTGGTTCCAGCACCTGCCTAGCAAGCACAAGGTCCTAAGTTCAATTGCCGGTAACCACATACAACAATACCAGGCGTGGTGACCAGCAGCAATCAGTACCACATACCATAATTCCGGGCATGGTGGCTCATGCCTGTAATCCCAGCACTCCGGAGGCAGAGGCAGGAGGACTGCTGATTTCCAGGCTTGCCTGGGCTACAAAGTGAGCTCAGGGCTATCCTGAACTACAAAGTGAGGTCCTGTCTCAAAAAACAAAAACAAAAACAAAAAAAAACCTTAATATATAAAACTACTATAGGGCTGGAGGGTTAGCTCAGTGGTTCCAGCGCCTGCCTTGCAAGCGCAAGGTCCTGAGTTCGATCCCCAGTAACCACATATAATGCTGGGCGTGGAGACTCACATCCACCAGCAATCAACACCACATACCACAGTGCGGGGTGTGGTGGCTCACGCCTGTAATCCTAGCACTCGGGAGGCAGAGACAGGCGGATTGCTGAGTTCGAGGCTTGCCTGGGCTACATAATGAGCTCAGAGCCAGCCTGAACTACAAAGCGAGACCCTGTCTCAAAAAAAAAAAAAAAAACTACTATAGATATTGTGGAGATTACAAAAAATGAACGTACTATTCTTGCTAGTAACTCCAATATAGATGTAATCACAATAATAAAGGCTTTTTGCATTAATATGTAAGAAACTATACTGGATTTTAAAGTCTAAAATGAAAGGGAAGTATAAGTAAGAATACTCAAATTGTCAGGCATGGTGGCTCAGGCAGGAGGATTGCTCAGTTTGGGGCTTGCCTTGGCTACACAGTGAGCTCAGGGCCAGCCTGAACTACAAAGCGAGACCCTGTCTCCAAAAAAAAAAAATAAATAAATAAAATAATGCTCAAGCAAGTCTAAAACCCATGGCCAATACAAACATACAATAGCTAGATGTCTTATCCCTTCACTGTAATAAAGTGAAAATTATTTTTGCTTGTTCTAAAGAAGTAAAAGTGAAAAAAGTCTGTTTTGTTACTTGCTTTCGTAAGGTCAAGGAATCTATTAAATTTATCTAACTTTAAAAAGTTGTAGCAACTTCAACATAATTGTTAACTGATGCTGCTGTACTAGTTGTTATAATCTGATCTTTTGTTTCCTTGCAACTTTGAAGATTTTTGTTTTCTCTTCTTTTCTGTCAATAATCCACTATCCATGAAGTCCACAATTTATCTGGGACTGGTATATAAGGTCTGACTTCAGAATCTGTTATGGGTATGATACTAAAAAACTTCAATTTCATTGAGAGTATTCCCCATAATTAGCAGCAGAACCCTATTATTACATTGCTCATTACATGGTTGGATTTATGCTGTAAGACACATTTCTATCCCAAAATACAACTTAGTACAGCACCTCTGCTAAAACTGCTGTCTTATGGGTCATCTTTCCTGTCAGTACTAACTAGAACAAACTGTGTATTTAACTGAACATGTTAGTATGGTCTTTTTTCAGAACTGGGAAGTCAAAACCAGAGCATGCTAGGCAAGCCCTCCACCACTGAGCCACACCCCAGCCCGACATTAGCTTCTTAGGATTTAAAGTCTCTCTTGCACATTGCAGGAAGAGCAGCACTAGATGCCTGGCCTTCTTAGAATTCATTCTTTTGGACAACTCACACTAGACACTGTGTGTTGCTTTGTCCTGTAGATTTTTTCTAACAACTTTTCAGTCTCACCTCACCATTATGCTCATTCTCACTTGCATTTCCTCACACAGATGGCTATAATAGCCACACTTAGAATGCTGTACCTCTGCTCAAGAGCAGTTTTTCGTCTAACACTTGGTTTACCTCAGGTCCATTCACAACCACTAAGAGTTCCCAACTAGGCAAACAATTGCCATTCTACCTAATACAGCCCCTTTGAAATCTCTGGGCCCCCACAAAAACTTCACATACAGCTAAGTCTTAGTGCTCATTTGTTCAATAAACATACAGTATATAATCCCTACTCTGACTCTGCCATTATGTTAGGCACTTGTGAAAGTGTTCCCTAAACATGGCTTGTGCTTCTTCTCACGGAATATCTGTTCCACTCAGGCAAATCCAAACTTTCAGAACCCATTTCAGGCCAAGTGTTATCTGGCCACACTAACTCACAGTTTCCCCTTCCTGTGAACCTCTAGACACTTTCTAGCATTTTATAGCATTTCCAAAAGTCCATTCCATTCTCTTTGAAGGTTGTACAGACAGAAAACCATGCTCAGTGGTTATGTAAGTTTAAGAAATATGTTAAGTTTTAACATTTTAAGTATTAAGTTTTAATATGTGCCCTCACGGCTATATAATTAGACACCACTTTATATTTCTGCCATATTCATATATACATATATATATACATATATATATACATATATATATATATATGGCTTCCTTTAAGCATTTATTGCTTTTTTTTAAAGCATGTTTTTGGTGCTTATTTTTTGCCATCCCCAGCAGCTCTAGGAGGACCAAGAGAAGTCTATCTCCTTCACTGTGGGCACTACACAGACATACAGTCTGTCTGGAAAGCAGGAACCACATAATCAGGTTCAGGCTTTACAAGGCAACACAGCAGATGGATGAGAAAGAGTGGAGGCTCCGGCAGAGGATGTAGATACGCTAATCAAGGCTCTGACTTTGGGCAAAGTACTCAATTCCATCAGCCCCAGAAACTCCATCTATAAAATGAACAGAAAATCAGTACCTATCTCATGCATTTCTTCCCATTGTGAAGACACAGAAAGGGCTCAGAAAGTATCCCCAGTTGATACTAGCAACTCGACTGGTAAAACACAGAGAAGAGGGAGTTACAGCGATTAATTGCAAGGCTTTAAAAATAAGCCAACCTATTTTCAGGTGTAGGGGTCCTCAGGTGCAGAGTTTAAATTCTACCCCTTGTACTATCTGTGGAAATCACTTCCTCCTCTCTGCCTCCATCTGCTCACTTGTAAAATGGGTCTAAAATAAATCATGTTAGGGTGTTGTGAGGATTAAATAGCACTCTTATCCTTGGTACACAGTCACACTGTAAATGTTCAAATAAATGGCTGTATCTATTTGATTATTTTTAAGTGGCAATCTGGTGGCCTGATACTAACTACCCTCACTACTTCAGGATTCCCCCATCCTCAGTGACTCAAATGTACCTTGCTCCCACACAGTCATCACCTTTTTTCCTCATGATGCTCCCAACCAAAGAAGTCTTGACACAACAGCAGCCCAGAGCCTCCCAAAGAACAAAGCCTATTAGGTTCCCTCCCTCCTCCCCCTTGTTCTCAGCCTTCTGCATTTCATATGTAGTGTGAAAAAACATACCGTAATCCAAGGAATAACTTTGCACCCCTCCTCCGTAACTTCTGAACACCCAGCTGTCAATATGATTTCCCGGCAAGAATGGGTACAAAGGCAATATGATATGCCTATGCTGTCATTTCCCAATTTCAGATCTTAGTTTAATTTCCAGATGCTATTTTAACTTAGGATTTCCTCATTTATTAAAAGAGTAATTTAAAAAATTACTTCTGGGAATAAAAAGTAAACAATACCTTCGCCAGCTAAAGTCAAGTGATTTTAGCTGAGAGATCTTGCTCTTTAAAT
Organism: Thryonomys swinderianus; assembly: GCA_004025085.1. Taxonomy (NCBI): domain Eukaryota; kingdom Metazoa; phylum Chordata; class Mammalia; order Rodentia; family Thryonomyidae; genus Thryonomys; species Thryonomys swinderianus. The sequence goes on along the minus strand of PVIC010041874.1, from coordinate 8,073 downwards.
AAGCTAGATTGCAGGCATAAAATAAATAAAGCATACATTTTCAATAACTACTTTGCCATCAGTAAGCTGTATCTGTCATCAGTAAGTTAAGTGAAAAGACAGTCTGTATGCTGGTAAAAGACTCAACCATAGATAGTTATCTGCTGAGGATAATTTGAGTTGATGTAGTGATATTGTAGGTTTGCAATTCAAGCCTTCAGAGAAAAAATGTGACAAAAGTATAAAGATACTCCTCTCCAAAAGTCTAAAGAAGAAAAAGAGGTCTTTAAAGAGTTATGTTTGTACCCTGCAGGATCAAAGGGGATCATATATAACTATCCAAAGAGATCCTGGTCATACACATGTGAACCTAAAAGCTATAAACTTACAATGATGGTGAAGTGAGCACCTGATATATGCTCTATTTTGTTTTCATACTTTTGTGTGAAATATTAGAAAGGTGTATGTCAGCAAGGTTTGTGATGAAGCGAAATGGAAATCAAACCCTGTTGGACCAATCTTATGTCTCCCTAGAAGCCTGATTCCAGATAACTCCTTGGGGGATGTGGCTATATGTATATGGCCTAATTATCATATGTGTGTTTGGTACATAGTCTCCAGGAGGAAAGGTGTGTTGTAACAAACAGGCAAATAGAGAAAGAGATGGTGAGGTAGACAACTTGATATTCCTTATTTCTAAGAGCAAATCATTAAATCCACTGACCAATAAGAGGCACATATTACAGAAGCCATCCTTTCGTCCATCTTAATTTTGACTGTATCTTAGGAAATCAAGGTCCCAATGCATATAGCTGGAACTAAGAGAACCACAGAGAATATTAAGAGTTCAAAACAGCAGCCAGGCTGCTTTTCCCAGGTGGTTCCTCCTGTTGTAGTCTCCAGGGTGGAGGACCCAGGAGAGTTCGCACTACTATCTGTGCTGCAGCAGGGACGTTTCATGGCTGGATGCCCAGATTGTCCAGCTCTGCACACAGCTCTGCAGTCTTTTGAGGACTACATGGGAGGAATGCATTCTTAACAGCTCTCCATCCCTGTAATGGCTTCTTTATTCTAAGAAATCATCTGAGGCCAAGAAAAGAATTCATTTTTAGTACAACTCCAAAAGGCACAGAGGGTGTGGGTTTTCCCCTTACTTTTAATATGTAAAACCTTGTTACACTGCAGTTAGCAAATTAAAAAATATATATCCTACTTTTCATTACAGAAATTAACAGTTGAAAAGGATAATGTGTACACCAGTAATCTTGTATGATTAATAGGTATTCAAATGCAATCTCTGAGCAAGAATTACATGTTTCTTGTTTCCTACATCACACATACACTTTCTATGCATGATTACATATAGTTATTTAAGGTAAGTAGCTTTTGTATCTTAAAGCAACTCTGATCCTGAAGAGTTGCATTGAAGATGAAAATTTGCAGATTGGAACATCTATTCTACTAAAGTCTTTTTTTTTTTTAGTACTGGGGATTGAACTCAGGCCCTTGTGCTTCCACAGTAGGTGCAGTACCACTTGAGCTAAATCTCTGGCCCTTCTACTAAAGTCTTTTTAAAGAAAATTTATTGTCTGTTGTTATTTTTTTTAAATGCACTCTTCATGATTGTATAATTATTTAAAAGGTAACTTGTAAAAACTTAGTCATAATTAGACTGGTTTAAAGAAAGAAAATCTATAAAATCCATGCCCTCCCCTCAAAATACTGGTGGGGTCTCATTTGACATTCTGTTCTTCATACTCAGATCTATGACATTTTCAAACAAGATGTGAAGTATCTTCATTAAATAACTCAAATTCAGTCTCCTTTCTCGTGAAACTTATGATCCTGCAGGAGAGACTATCACCTGTACTAATTGTTCTAAAAGACCTCTCACTGCTCATCTAACATCAGGAAAGACCTGCTGAGGTGAAGCTTGAAGAAAGGTAAAATCTCACTTGGCTACCTCAAAATCATGACAAAGAAGCCAAAGAAATTTAAATCAAGGAAAACAAAAACAACCCAAAAAACAGCCTTCCCAGTTTACTTAAATCTTCCCAGTTTAGCCAGCTGGGGGCTCCACCTCCGGCTCCCTCCACCCATCCTTTTCCTGGTTCCAGGTCTATAAATCTGTCCCCTGCCTCCTTCTCCCTATTTCTCAGCTTTCCCCAAAGGCTTCAGTTGCTCTGGCTACATAATCTTTGCTTGCTCCTTCCCCAAATCATTGGTCTCACCTGCTATACTGACACGCGAGGCAGCCTCAGGTTCACAGCCAATCTATTTACTTTCTCATAAAATCTTCTCAATATCATCTTTGCACAATAAATCCTAACTGAGAGGTAAACAGTCATCTAAAATGTATTATCCACACAAACTAGTGAACCCGGTTCCTACTAGGGAAGGCCATAAAGATCTATAAATAGTCTAAGATGACTCTTTAACCCTAAAACAATATTAAGGAATTTAAAGGACATCAAAAATGACACTCCTACAAATAAAGTAACTTCTGCTAGTAATCCTTAAAAAAAGTTAGCATCTCTCCCTGGGCCCAGCAAAAAACCTCCTTCCTTTCCTTCTGGTTGGTAAGGTGATGCAAATATTCCATTCTTAGCTGGTACTGCAGACATTTCACCCTGCAATTCTTCCTAACTGAAAGCTCTCTTTACTAAGGAACAGGCTGCCCCATTCCAGCCCTGACCTCCTCCTCCAGCTTAGTTTTGGAACCAAGCCAGATGACAGCATTTGGAAAAGCACAAATTTATCTCAGCAAAGCTGGTTGCTCAACAACAACAACAAAAAGTGGTGCTGGTGAGATCTATAATTTAAAATTGCATATATTTCTCATATATCTTACTTTTTAGTCATTGACTGTCCAATGAAACAATTCAATTCATCCGTCTTTTCCCTCATAATTCCTCTAAAGGCAACAACTTATCCAAAATTTTGCAGTCATTTAATAATAAATGTAGGGGTTGGGGATTTAGCTCAAATGGTACTGCACCTAACTTGGATGCACAAGGGCCCGAGTTTGATCCCTCAAGTGGTACCGTGCCTACCTTGGATGCACAAGAGCCGAAGTTTGATCCCCAACACCACATCCACACACAAAAAAGAATAAATATAAACCTGTTACAAAACAATCTTTGTTAAAATATTAATTCACAAGCCACTTGGGGGAAAAATAATAAACATTGTAAATAGGAAAATCTAAAAACCAGCATTTACATGTAATCAAAAGTAACACCAGACTATTTAATTGCTAGAATCCAAAATGAAATATGATTAAACCTTTTGATAGTCCGAGGGTCAAATTTCATTTAACTTCATGCACTAAAAGGACAAGAAATATAGATGCAAAGAGTTACAATCAGGCTTTAAAAAATCAGACCCTTATAATTAAATCATTATTACTATTTTCTGAACTATCAATTTCTCATGACTCAAAATGTGAAAGTACTTTCTTGCCCAAGTACAAATATTAAAAACTTCACCCATAAGCTTAAAGTGAATGATTTATATGAGAAACCCAAAATATGAATAAAGAGCAAAATAAAGACAGACAATAGAGATAGCAAGATAGACCTTTTGCAATATGGGACAGGGACCAAGAGATGGAGGGAGTTGGGGTATGGGATTAAAAAAAGATGTGTTACATAGGAGTACCAACTTCCCATGAGGAATCACTCTGCAATATAAACATGAATTAATAAAAAGTTTATGTTGAAAAATATTTTCAGGTTAATAAAAGTTATAACTGTTTACACCTTAGTTTGTTTCTTAAACAGGAACAATAATATTCAGTTAATGTAACCGAACTAAACATTTTAAGGCGAAAAGATTTCTGGAACTAGACGTTTAAAAAAAACCCTCAATTTTCATTATTTTCCTCAATAAAAGCTTCCGAGGAATGCCTACACTGAAAAGTGCTCTGAGCCCATCATCATTTCAGTTAACCTGGAGTAATATGAATTTCTTCAAGGTGCCCTCTGATGACCAAGTTCACCTGGCCCGGGGCTATGTTTTATCATGTATTCTCTCAGTACTAAAGAAAGTCTGGAATCTGTGAATATAATTGTCAGCACTTTGCATGGTTCAAACCGACCATCACTGTTCTCTAAAGTCACTCAAGCCCGTTTCCAGCGTCTCATCTCATGCATGAGGTTACTCAGTCCTAAACATGACAAATAATTTGCAAAGAATAAAGCAAAGTCAGATTACATTTAGAAATGCAGAAGCCTTTTCTCCATGACGACCATAAACTACCTTTATTGGGCCAAGGATATCAACGTGCACACCAGGTAACAAGAGAAAAACCGAACCTCTGCAACACAACGGATTAAAGCAAACCAGCTAGAGGGTTGACTTGCAACTCCTCCAAGACGCGCCAGTTGGACATCCACAGAGCACCATTTTGAGTTCAAAATCTGCACTTCACGCGCAGAAATCAGCGAGCAGACCACTCAAATGGAGGTTTCAGTTGGAAGCGGCCAAGGTTTGAAGCAACTCAACTAATTACGTGCGGAAGCACCACTACTGTACTGTCAGATGCTGCGAACCCAATAGGTGCAAACCAAGACTCAGCGGCTCCTCCCCCCCGGTTCCCGCACGGCATCCAAGCACAATCCTTCATCTTCGCTGAGATTCCTAAAGCTCCAGGCGGCATGCGCGCCAACGGTCTCTGCCAGGATAACGCACAGGGAACCCTAACATTCACTCTGTACGTTCTAAGAGCTACGGATCTTTAGACCTCACACGTTCGGCAAGCTGCGGATGAAGCATCCCTTAAAGCAGAGGTGGCGTCAAGGAGTTCAGTTTCGTTATCTGATAACGGGCCAGATGTGCGGCTCCTTCTCCCAGTAGGAATTACTCCGCAGTCCGCAACGCCGTTAAAAATCCACCCGATTTCAGACACCCACGACGCCCGCGGGTCCAGTTCTGCTCACCCAAACGACACCACGGGGGTCCAGAATCCAAAGGCTGCGGATTCGTACACGCCACCCGTCCGTTAGTGCACACTCTGCGGACGACTGTCGGAGGACCGAATTTCAACTACTGCAATAGTTTACGGGGATGGGGGGGCCGCTTGCTTCCGAGCCGAGCATCCTCGAACCGCCGTGCGGTCTGCACATTCCCCCTCCCGGCCCGGCCGCGGCTCCTCCCGTCCTCCAACCGGGGTCGGTGCCACACACGGGTCGCTCGGGACCACCCCGCTCCGGCTCCGCCGAACAAAGGGCCCGCTGACACGGGGCGCAGCGGCGGCGGCGCGCTTACCTGGGCTCCGTCCGCGGCGGCGGCTCCTTGGGGCTTCGGCCGCGCGGGCCTGGCAGCAGCAAACACCCTCTCAACCAAGTGGGCACCTCGGGGGCGCTCCGGCGGCGAGGACCCGCTCAGCGCCGGCGCCGCGGGATCCGGTCCCCGCGCGAACGACGAAGGCGAAGGAGGCGGCGCGTCCCAGCAGGTCCGGTCCCGCGCCCGCGACGCCGCAACGTACCCTCTTCCTCGCGCCCGCCGGGAGGCGGTCCAGGTCCGAGGAGGCGGCGGCGACGACAGCGGTGGCGGTGGCCGCGGGTGGGCGCGGGGCCGCTCCGCTCCCCCAGCCTCCGGCGGGCCCGCGGTGACGGCGGCGGCGGCTGGAGCGCGGCGGTGCGGGGACGGCCTGTCACAGCGCGCCGAGGGCGGCTCTGGGCGCTCAAGGCTGCGCGGTGGCGCTGCCGGCGTCGGCGGCTGCGGCTTCCAGGGCCGTCGCGCTGAGGTGCGGAGCTGCCACCGCGGCCATCTTGTTGCTCTAACTGACAAGAACCCCCCCTCCCCCCGCTCCAGCCAGACGGAGAGCTCGCGCCCAGGTCCCCGCCCCTCGTCGGGCTCCAACAGGAAGTCGTCCCGCCCCGTGGCATGTGACTCCCACCATATCTGCATGCCGGAGGGCGGGCTGACCAATCAGAGGTCCGCACTTAAGTTCCGCCCTCACGCGCCCCTCCAGGGTCTATTGGTTCAACCAGACGAGGCCACGCCTCACCCTTCCCCCTTAATACACGCCCGCGCCGTAGTTACCCAGACTGCGTGGGGAGCGCGCCGAGTGTGAGTCGCGCGCTTTACCTTCCACGGACGCGCGCCGCTTCTGAGAGCTAGAACTTCTGGGCGTGCGTGGAGAGTTGCTCTGTGTCCATCGCCACCTCCTGCCCTCCGCTTTTGGCTACTGTGACTCCGCTTTAGGTCACTGGCCAAAGGGGCTCCGAATCGAGTCTGTGCATCTCCTGGCCTGCGCTCCGCGGTTCCCGGGCCAGAGCTTTGCGCGGTATTTTCCCCGGCGGCGCTGGCCTTCTCAGCGGCTCCCATGGCACCGGCGCGCGTCCGGCCCGTGCCGTGCACACGCCTTGGACCTCCCCGTTGTGCATGCACGTACATGCGCCAGCCAGGGCGGGAAGCCTCCAGCTCTCCGCGAGCCATTCCCCGCGCCCCGCAGGTCTCGGGGGAGAGCCCTGCAGCGAGCCAAGCTACCCTTGCAGTGAAACAGCCTTCCGGGGAGATATCCCTACCCCGAGCGCAAACACTCCACCCCAATCCCCACCCTGCGCCCAAGCTTTCTAGACCGAACCCGGCTGCTGCTCCGGCGTGTACACCACACTGTTCCTTTCTGGTGCTTGGTAACCCGCCGAGATCCTCCATTTCCCCTCTCTTCGGTTTGCATTATTCATTCGCGGTAGGTAAGGTCAGAAGCATTGTACAATCATTTTCAACCTTTCCGTTCAAGCCACGAGAAGATTTTGAAACCAAGGATTTTCTCCATCTTCATGAAAGGTCATGGAAGGAGACAAGCATTCCCCGTGATTCGGTAGCGGTTCGACGGTGCTGCTCAAAGTTGTTGGTACGATAAGAAGCCATTCCCTGTCTACGTGTCCGTCTTGAAAAGATAATACCACACTGGTACTTTCACAGTGCAGTTTTGTTACCGCAAGGGTTAAGCTTTGAAATGCTTGTAGATGAAGGAGACACAACAAATATCCAACTCTTCTCCCTCAGCGTCCCATGAGCTCCCTGCACTCCTTTCTTCTTTCTGGGAAATCTTAAGCCCCTAGGATCGTCAGATTCACGGATCACTCTCTACAGTCATCTTTAAACGCCTGTTGTTCAGTGTATTTCCCCTCTCTCAAGCCCACATCCCCTAGAAAGATCTGAAGGCAGACAGCTTACATAGAGACTTGTCTTTCTGCTTTTTAAAAAACTTTTCTATTAAACATTTTATCTACAGTGATTTCATCCTTGACTGCAGAGAACCTGCATCTTTTGTATTTCTCAAAGGTAGAAGTATTATCATGTGATCCAGAAAGGAGCACAAAACAACATCTAAATATGCAGGATCCACTAGGTAGATTGCTAAATCAGTAAGTCCAAATATCTGGGTGTATGTGATAAGCAGAATCTCACTTTTTGGAATACGGAACTAAATTCATTTAATATTTGTCCTTGACGTTCAATTTCTACCCATGATCTTGCAATTCCTTTCTGCCTGATTCCCATTATCATACCCACTTTCTACCCTTAACCAGACCCAAACACTTGTCCCTTCATAGTACACTGTAAACACCTGGAGGAAAGACAGTCTGCTTTCGGAACCCAAAATTAGGCACATTGTTTGCATGTGGCCCTGCTGTGGCAGCAGAAAGAACATCTGAGATCAAGATTGATCAAAGTATTGAGACAAAAGATTACCACACACTGGAACCTGCAGAACACAGCATTACTTATTAGTGACAGCACAGAATAAAGTATGAATTTATTATTCCAGGCAAAATAGTGGAAGGGATAAATTTATACTAGGCTTTTCTGACCTTTTTAGCCCTGCCACCACTGCTTCATAACTTAGATATGAGTTAACACTTTGTTAAAAATGAGTGAAACCAGGGCCGGAGGGTTAGCTCAGTGGTTCCGGTGCCTGCCTCGCAAGCGTAAGGACCTGAGTTCGATCCCCGGTTACCACATATAATGCTGGGCGTGGTGGCTCACGCCTGTAATCCCAGCACTCGGGAGGCAGAGACAGGAGGATTGCTGAGTTCGCGGCGGCTTGCCTGGGCACCATAGTGAGCTCAGGGCCAGCCT
>PVIC010041873.1:0-16045 GCA_004025085.1 Thryonomys swinderianus | reverse complement strand
GGATGAGCAAGAGCTTTTGGCTTGTTGACCTTGGTTTTTAGAGGCATAATGCATACATGGATGTTTCTCTCTACAGGTGATTTTTCAGGAAATACGGAATGATGACAATGACTAGTTGTAGGTAAAGCACTGGTTTTGCAGCTTCCAAAATGTACGTGGTAAAGACCACAGAAGCACTGGCTAGGACAAAATGAAGTCCTGTTCAGGTTGCCCTTCTTCAAGATACACAATTTGCATGGCTCAGTCGCAAAATACACTGTCTGTTGGGTGGAAGAGCTTTTCAGGATTGGTTCAGTTCCTCAGTTACTCTTGCCATACACAGGTCCACAGATTGAAGTAGCAGATTTCAAAATGGGATATGATGTACCTAGAAGTCATGCTGTAGATTCTTGGTGGCTGGTTTGCAGCTTATTAGATAAGAAAGGATTTCTTTTTTTTTAATTGATTTGAATTCTTTATTGGTACAATTTATAAACATCTTAAAATCACACATTACATTGGGGAATTTGTACTAGTATATGACACAAGTTAATTCACATTTTTACTCACATCCCTATCCACCCATAACCCCCACTCCTTATATGCATGATCTTTTATTTTCTTTCACAATCATATATATTCCTTCCCCTCATTACTTTCCCACACCAAATTTCCTTCGGAAATTTCCCGTTCTACAAAGACTGCCATGCCTTGTAGAGCTCATTTATATCTACAGGTGCTCATATCAAAGAAAAGACCCAGTATTTGCCTATCTGTGATCTATATATTTCACCTATTAGTGTGTCCTCCAGGTGTATCCATTTGCACATAATGCAAATTTGCACAAATGAATGAATCTTGTCATTCTTTATGGCAGAATAATACTCCATTAAAAAAAAAAGAACACATCTTTATCCATTCTCCAGTTGATGGGCATTTGGTTTGTTTCCAAGATTGAGCTATCACAAACTGAGCTACTATGAACAATGGTGTACATCTGTCTTTCCAATGTGATTTGTAAAATTCCTTTGGGTATATTCCTAGCAGGGGGATAGCAGGGTCAAATGGGACCCCTAGTCCTAGTTCTCTGAGAAATCTTGACAATGACTGTGCAAGTCTGCAATCCCACCAACAGTGGAGAAGGGTTCCTTTTTCCCCACAGCCTCACCAGTATTTATTGTTGGTTGATTTTGTAGTATCAGCCATTCTTTGTGGAGTGAGATGAAATCTCAGTGTTGTTTTAATTTGCATCTCTTGAATGACCAGTGTTGTTGAACATTTCTTCATATGCTTTCTTCACTGCTTTGACGTCTGCCTCTGAGAAGTATCTGTTCGTTTCAGATGCCCATTTTTGAATTGGGTCTTTAAACTTGGGAAGGCTGACTTGTTTAAGTTCTTTATATATTGTAGATAATAGCCCTTTTTCTGATAAACAGCTAGTAAAGATATTTTCCCATGTTATTGGTTGTCTTTTAGCAGTGCCAGTGACTTCTTCTGCTGTGCAGAAGCCTTTTTAGTAGGACGAGATCCCATTTGTTGATTCTTTCTGCTAATTCTTGTGCTATAGAGGTTTTATTCATGAAGTCTCTGCCCAAGTCTGTGTCTCCAAGAGTTTTACCTAACCTCCTTTCTAGCAAGCTTATTGTTTCTGTTTTGATGTTTAAGTCTCAAGTCCTTTGTGAATTTAGTTTTATACACCGTGAAAGAGACAGGTCTAGCTTTAGTTTTTGTAAAGTTAAAGCCCAGTTTTTCCAGCACCATTTGTTAAAGAGGTTGTCATTCCTCCACTGAGGATGTTTGGCTCCTTTGTCAAAGATAAAGTGCCTTAGTGTATCCGGGTTTTTTTGGGGGATCTATTCCACTGGTCCTCAGGTCTGTTACTTTGCCAGTACCATGCAGTTTTTTATCACGGTGGCTTTATAGTAGAGTTTTAAATTGAGAATTGTAATACAATCACAGTGGCTTTATAGTAGAGTTTTAAATTGGGAATTGTAATACCCTCTGCCATGTCGTGGTAGCTTAGAATTGCTTTTGCTATTCTAGGTCTCTTGTGGTTCCAGATGAAATTTTGTATTATTTTCTCTAGCTCTGTGAAGTATAGTGTTGGAATTTCAATTGGAATTGCATGAATCTGTATAGTAGGTGTGGGAGTATAGCTGAATTGACGATGTTGGTTCTCCCTATCCAGGAACAAGGGATGTCTTTCCACTTTCTGATATTCTTTTCTATCTCATTTTTCAGAGTCCTATAGTTTTCAGAGTAGAGGCCTTTCACCTCCTTTGTTAGGTCGATTCCTAAGTATTTCATTTTTCTGGGTTCTACTGTGAAAGTGTTTGACTCCCCAATTTCTCTTTCAGTGAGTCTGTTTGTGTAGAAAATGGCTGTTTATTTTTTATTAACCTTGTATCCCAGCAACACTACTAAATTTGGTAATAAAGTCTAGCAATCTTTTGATTGAGGTTTTAGGACCCTCTAGACAGTGTATCATGTCATCAGCAAATAATGACAATTTAACTTCTTTCTTTTTTGTCTTTATTCCTTTTATACCTTTGTCCTGCCTGATTGCTATGGCTAATGTTTCCAGCACTATATTGAACAAGAGTGGTGACAATGGGCATCCTTGTTTCATTCCTGATCTGAGTGTAAAAGGTTTCAGTTTTTGCCCATTAAGTATGATGCTGGCTATTGGTTTCTCATAAGTAGCTTGTATTAAATTGAGATAAAGTCCATTTATTCCAATTCTGTAAGGTTTTGATCATGAATGGGTGTTGGATTTTGTCAAATGCTTTTTCTGTGTCTATTGAGATGATCATATAGTTTTTGTCTTTGTGTCTGTAAATATAGCGTATAGCCAACCTTATGAAACAAAGGAAGGAAAAGGCTCAAATCCATGCTATTAGGAATGAAAATGGGGAAATCACCACAGATCCAGTGGAAGTCAAAGGGCAATAAACATGTATGTTGAAAATTTGCCCTCCAGAAAGATGGAAAATCTAGAGGAAATGGACAGATTCCTAGATACATATGAACTTCCAAAGCCGAATGAAGAGGATATAAAAATGTTAAACAACCCAATATCAATCTGGGAAATTGAAAATGTAATAAAAAACCTGCCAACAAAGAAAAGCCCTGGTCCTGACAACTTCACTGCTGAATTGTAGAAATCTTTTAAAAAAAGAGTTAATGCCACTATTTCTCTATCTTTTTAATGAAATCAAAAGGGAAGCAGTACTTCCCAAATCATTCCTTGAAGCAACCATTACCCTGATTCCAAAGGCAGAGAATGATCCATCCAAAAAAGAAAACTACAGGCCAATCTCTCTAATGAACATTGATGCAAAAATCCTCAATAAAATACTTGCAAACAGAAATCAGAGAGTTATCAAGAAAATCATACACCCTGATCAAGTCAATTTATCCCAGGGATGTAAGGCTGGTTCAACATACATAAATCAATAAATGTAATACACTATATTAACAGACTGAAGAAAGGATTTCTTTTTTAATTGCTGCTGATGTGCATAAGTTGGTAGGCTAGATGATGAGAGTCTGAACAGTAGGGCTGTAGGTTCTCTAGCACATTACACATTGGCTATTCCACAGACAAGTTCATCAGAAGCATCATTCTGGCTGATAGAACAGTGCTCACAGAGAGCTGCCAGATTTGATGTTGTGAAGGAAGCACGGTACTTTGGAAATCAATTACACTTTTTATTAACTGAATGATATATTAATCTTTTCCACCACTGAAGCAGGAGAGAGAATGAGCAGTGAATGGTAACACCGCATCATATGGATCCTCATTTGCATTTCCCACTTGCTCAGCGTGTATGGGCATGGACTGTAGCAAATGTTTTGACAGAAGCTTTTCTTGCTGCAATATTTAAAATGGTATCTCCTTCGTGATCTCTTTAGTCATAAAAACCTAAGAAACTTGAAAATTCAAGATTCTTTCGATCACTGAGTATCCCAGCTTTCCAATTTTCCTAAAGTTCCAATAAAGTTGTCAGTGTCTGGTTTCTCTCCACATCAGAGGCAGGTAAAATGACAGTTGAGGAGTGGTCACAGCCTCTTCAAGGTAAGGGACTGGAATGAACCCAGGATTCCAAGCTAAAGAGGCTGACCAGTAGTGAGACAAAGATCAGGCTATCAGACATCTCTGAGCCTCAGTTCTATCATCCATAAAGTGAGCACACTAATGTTGGGAACAATCCTGTTTAGGAATAAAACACAACAAAATCTCCCATGCTTTTGCAAAAAGCAATACAGTCAAGCAAGGTTGTGACATATCCTGATGGCTGACACTAACAAAAGAACTGAAAGACTCTACATGGTTCCAAGATACTGCATGAAGAGACTTGTTTCACCTTATTAGATAGAAAAAGATTAACTTTATTTGATATAGGTCTCACTATAACTTGTGCTTAAAAGTAAAAAGGTATAAAACAGGATTTTAGTTGCTTCTTTCTTTCTTTTTTTTTTTTTTTTGAGACAGGGTCTCGCTTTATAGTTCAGGCTGGCTCTGAGCTCACTATGTAGCCCAGGCAAGCCTCAAACTCAGCAATCCTCCTGCCTCTGCCTCCTGAGTGCTGGGATGACAGGCGTGAGCCACCACGCCCGGCACTGTGGTATGTGGTATTGATGGCTGGTGGGCGTGAGTCTCCATGCCCAGCATTGTACGTGGTTACTGGGGATCGAACTCAGGACCCTGCACTTGCGAGGCAGGCACTGGAACCACTGAGCCAACCCTCCGACCCTTTACTTTCTTAATTCTATTGACTATCAAATTCTAAGTAATCATACATATAACAACTAAAGTGCTAGACATTTTTTAAATTGAATTCTTTATTGGTACAATTTATATACATCTCAAAATCACATAAGTGCTAGACATTTTTGTTTTACTAATATGTCAGATACACTTTATAAACAGGTTTTAGTATTAATTTACAACAGTTTTCATTTAAGGCTTATTAAATCAGCTCTCTAAAAGGGGTCCCTGTCTGCAGTCTTCTCTGCAGCAACACCTCGCAGCTCCAAGCAGTTCATTGATACCTGGGCCCTTTCTCCTCTAACTCCAGCTAGAGATAGTCATACATATAATAACTTTTTATATATTTAATTCAGTTAAGCATATTAGGGGTTCTGATGTAGACAAAAGCCATTGTTGGGTGTACTTCCTTTTTCCTAAAAATACACTTACATAAAATAAAAAGAAAGGGAGTTACGTTGGGAACAATCCTGTTTAGGAGAAATAATTGGAAGGTCAAAACTGACCAGGCCTTCCTGCAGACAGACTTTGGGCTTGACTATTTTACAAAAGAATCCTGTTCGGAAGGAATAATTGAAATGCCCCCACTGTCTGCCTGTGACATTGTACTCAGCTCACCTTCATCTTGGATAACAACAAGGACTCTGGTCGTCCCACATGCTGTGATACTTCAAGGTGGAACTGCTCCATTATCTATGTTTACCCTGCCTTCTTAGTCTTTGTTACATTTTTGTTACTAGAGAGGTGCTGAATAAAAGTTGTGACAAACTGGGGCCAAGAGTCTTTTGCTACCCAGAGTAGCATGGGTCAGACCCAAGCTCAGTTTCTCTAAGCTATATATTATTTCACTGTGTGTTGTTGACTCACAGGGGACTAGAACCTAAATCCAGAGGTCCTAGTTATGTTCCCTTCCCCTGGATCCCACATACTAACCCTTTCTTGTGGATATATTAGAAGGAAAAATTGTGCATATGTATACACACACATGGCATTGTGTTTAGCATTGTGTATACAATGCATTTTTTCCCTGTTTTATCTTTGCTTGGGAAAAGAGTTTGGGAATCCCAAAATTAATTAAATTCTGTTTCTGGATCTTTTCGCCAGCAAATACTTGAAGAGGTGAAGTAATTTTTGAAAGAACAAAGGTGTTATGAAGAAGAAATAAAACTAGTGGGTCCTATCACTGTGTTTTTTACTGTTTATTTTTGATCTCCTAGAATAAATGTACTTATCTTTGTACTATTATTGCTATTATTAAGTTTTTTGGTAATAGAGTTTTCAAATGGCTTAGTAACATTACATTTTAAAGTGGGACCTGGAAGTTACATTGTCTTGAAGTTAGACTATGTTCTCAAAATTTTTTTCCTACCCACACTGAAAATGTATTTCTTTGCATTATTTGGGTGTCCCTTTTCATCTTCTACCAGATTTAGAAATCCTTTGTGATATAGTACCTCAGCATCACACTTCCAAAGTTCAAGCCTTAGCCTGGCATTTAGTAGAAACTTAGTAAATGCTTATTGTGAGAGTAAACAGGAAAGAAACATTAGGAAGGAGGGTGCATGAATCCTTCCAGTTTTCATCCAAGATGGCAAAAGTAGTTGGAAGAATATTACTATACAGAGAACAACATATCCAGTAGTATGTGTTAAGTACCTACTTAACCATGTGGAAGGCGTGATGCCAAACATTTTCATTTATTATCTAATTTCATGCCCATGGTGACCTTATGAAATATTCTTATTATGAATTCATACCTTAAAAATGAAGATCAGAGAGATTTCATAAATTTTTCCAAATTTCACAGCCTGAGAGTGGCAGAGCAAGGAATCAAAAGACCTGTACTGTAGCACATCTGTTTCAAAGCCCCTGTTCTTGACACTACTGTGAAGAGCTAGTGACATGGAGAATGTTCTTGGCATGGTATCCACATGTTCATCCAGACCATGAGAGAAGCCTGCTAAGTGTGTCTGGGTTCATGCATTCACTGAGCACTGTGCCATGTGAATAAAGGCTTGGTAATGTCTCCAAAAGAGGCTGACAGAAGAGGCTATGAGGGCTTAAGAAATTGTTAAGGACCATATAACCTAGAAAGAGTACCATTTTAACCACTTTTAAGTGTATTGATTAGTAGTCTTAGTGTCTTCATACCATGGTGCAATAAATCTCCAGAACTTTGTCTCCTTGGAGATATGAAACTGTTATACTTAAGAGGTGATATTACATGATGTTTGAGGACTGTGCATTTCTTAGGGACAATGGAATGCAAGACTGGATGAATCTGGAGCTTTCTTAGCAGCAGAGAAGTATTTTTCCTGTCCTTCCTTTCCTACTTATTCTTTCAGATATACTTGGAAGTGGAATTCTTGTATCATATCATAGCACTTTTGTAAATTTTATTCCATGGCGGGTCCATAATTCCATCAACAAGTGTACAAGGGTTCTAGTTTCTCCACATCCTCGCCAAAACTTGTAATTTTTCCCCCAGTTTTTAAAGAAGCTGACATGGGTGTAAAATGACAGTTCACTGTGATTTTGATTTACATTTCTCTAATGATTAGTGACAAGGCTTAGAGTATTTTTAACAGCTGGAATGATTGCAAGGAGTAGAGTCAAGCTAATGACTCTAGAGCTAATGACTATGTTTTGGATGAGGTTAGAGTTTGTAAATTAGGTTACACTCCAGAGGAGGTAGATATCTTATCTATGGGAGGCATGAGTCTGAAAACGCACTATCAAAACTTTGCGTGGTATGATCTTGGAACCCTTAGATATGAATGAATTGATGTGAAAATACATTAAGTTTAGGTAGCCTGTGTTACACAGCATGGGGCTCCTTTGTCAGTAATTCATCTTACAGATATTTCTGGGTGATTCCTTGCTTTTTTCCAAGGTCACTTTCTCCTGTGGCACATGGAATTTTGTACTGTGATTGGCAAGTAGGCATCTAATTCTAGTTCTTGACACAGTATCTGGTAGGGCAAATGCTGAAGAAATAGTTGAGTAATAGTGGCCGTGTGGTGTAGTAGATGCACACAGAAGTAATTGTGTCGTAGGAATAGCTCTTGTTTCCGATCTTTGTGCTTCTAGCCAATCCCATTAGCATTGTTCTAGTGTGAGAACTTTTCATCTCTTTTTTATGTCATTGGTTCCTTCTGTCACCTCATGTCTACTGTTGACACAGTGGCCTGCCTAAAGCCAGTCCCCAGTTTGTTGCTGTCTGTTGTCCTCATGCGAACAGTCCCAGTTTGACATTCTGCATTGAGTTTTCCTTTTTCCAAGACTCTTCCTCAATCTTCAGTCTTGTGCCTTACAATGTTTAGCAATAACATTTGTTCTTCAGAGGTTTCAAATAAATGCTTTGGTATCATGTACACTGTAAACTGTATTATTGCCTTAAATATTGATTTATGCATGGCTAGACAAAACTTAAAGGACTAAAAGTTGCCATATTGTTTGTATTTTTTACTTCTTGTTTAATATTTTTGCCATTTTCCATTATCCTCCCTTTTCCCATTTTATCTTCTTCCACTTCATTCCATCTACTGCTGTAAAAACACTATAGTAACACTTTAGGAAGTAATTTTTCATTTATATACAGTTATAGACACATACATGCACATGTTTGTGGATGTCTTCAATTTAATGTCAGCTTCTGGAAAGCCATGATTCTTAATCATCTTTGAACCTTTTTTGAGGGGAGACATATGACCACAATATAATTGTTTCCCCAACTTTTGTTTCTTGACTCAGTTACTGAACTGAAGGGCCCAGTATTTTTGAGAGTGTGGCATTTTTAATTTTAAAGTCCCATTGTCATTTCTGTCACCTTAGATGAGCGAGTTAAGAAGAGGTCATTGGCAAATTACTGACTCTAGATGAACAATTTGCTCTTAATTAAAAAGCCTGATGAAACTCTCTCTGGGAAATGAACTCACTCAAATGGGAGATAATTTAAGCTCATTCACTCAGGACATTTTCTCTCTATTTTTCCTTTACTTAGTACATAAAATTTTTATTTAGTCTTGTGATATAAATTGAATTTGACAGGAGAAATTTTTTTTCATTCAGACCATAAAATTATTATGTTGTCTGAGTTAACATTGTGTTTTTCCTTCAGAAAAATAATGAGTACTACTTTCCCTAGAGTGATTATCTGACAGCAAAGGAGAATATAACAAAAATTATTCCTTGCTGGGTTGAAGAATTGAAAAGACACACTGTCACTAAATACACAGGACTCTCAGTGAGAACAGAGTTCAAGCCCCATTCTGTAATTTAACAGCTGGTGACCTTGGACAAATATATGAAATTTATTTTCCTCATCATAAAAGAATAATGATCCTTCCTGCAAGTTTTAAGGATCAAATAAGGCAATGCATGTGAAAGGTGGACAGACATTGAAGTACAATGTAAACATAGGCAGCTGTCAGTATTAATGGCTCGTGGGGCTGATGTGCTGTGGAGAATGACTTTCGCCAGAGGAACTGTCTGCTGGAAAGCTGATCCACCAACTGACGGAGATGGTCGCTAGGCAGAGTATCATTAGAATAGAATGGTAAGACCAACTTTGCCTTCAACAGTCTTTTTTATAAAATGAGAAAACTGAGGCCTAGAAAACTGAGGTGAATAGAGCAGTCACAGAACTAGTTAGAGGAAGAGCAGGATTCTATTTGCTATTCTGTATTATTTCCAAAACTATGTGGCACTTTTCCTGTTAAGAACAGTACCTTGCCTGGGTATGAAGAATTAGAAAGAGAAGAAAGACGAAGTAAAAAATTTGTTTCACCTCTAAGTAAGTAAGTAAGTAAGTAAGTAAGTAAGTAAGTAAGTAAGTATTTAATCTCTGGAGATTACCTTTGCCTGTGTGTGAGGTGATGCTCTGAAGAGACCTGATTTACAGTACTGAAATATCAAATTCTCAGGCACAGTCAAACTATCCTCACATATTGGACCATTCCCTGGGCTCTGCTGATGATAAAGTGAATAGTATCCTGCTGGGTGTGGTGGCTCACGCCTGTAATCCCAGCTCTCAGGAGGCAGAGACAGGAGGATTGCTAAATTCAAGGCTTGCCTGGGCTACATAGTGAGCTCAGGGCCAGCCTGAACTACAAAGTGATACCTTGTCTAAAAAAAAAAAAAAAAAGAAAAAAAATGAATAGTAATACAACAGGCTAATAATTGCACAGTACATTGAAGCAATATTTCCCAAATGATATACTGGGAAATACTTGTCCCAAAGTATGGTCTCAGATCAGGCAAACACTTGCTGAGTTGACCCGCACCACTTACGGAGAAGCACAGCACATACCAGCATCTTACAACTTCAATGTTATGTGTGATAGTGAGATATATATAAATTGTACCAATAAAGAATTAAATTAAGTGCCGGGCGTGGTGGCTCACGTCTGTCATCCCAGTGCTTGGGAGGCAGAGACAGGAGGATTGCTGAGTTTGAGGCTTGCCTGGGCCACATAGTGAGCTCAGGGCCAGCCTGAACTGCAAAACGAGACCCTGTCTCAAAAAAAAAAAAAAAAAAAAAAAAAAAAAAAAAAAAAAAAAAAAAAAAAAAAAAAAAAAAAAAAAAGAATTAAATTAAAAAAAAAACAGTGATGTCACAACAGAGGAACTAGATTTGCTTTCCTTGAAAAGTTAAAATGACAAATTTGTTTGTTTAGAGATATATTTTTCCATTTCAAGCCTCTAACATTGGCCCCTGACCTGTTTTTCGTCTTCCATGGAAGAAGAAAGAGTATCATAAGATGTCACTGTCCGTCTCCGTGAAAGGTGCCTGTACGCCACTGTCCCTGACACTCCTACCTGAGTGGCTGCTATGATTTCTTAGGTGGGAGGGGCTTTCAGTTAGGACGGGGGAAGAAGTGTATAATGCCGGGACCTGTGAGCATGGAGGGGTTCTCAATTAGGACAGGGGAAGAAGTGTGTAATGCCAGGGACCTGTGAGCAGATGCAGATACAGACACTTGGGCGGACGCCGAAGAAACAGAGTATGAAACTGGAAAACCAGATTGGAGGATCACATATCAGGGAGCGCCCGTGTGGATGGACTCTGTCCAGGCCCAGCACTGTTCATTCGGCTGCCCTGAGATGTGAAACCTTGTTTCTTCCTCCCGCAGCACAGATACAGCTCAGTGTGAACCTGAAGGAAATCCCGCACTGCCATTCAAGTCTTGAATTCCTCGGGCAAGGAAAGCAAGGACTGGACCAAGGCTCAGTTTTTACTTTTAGTTGAAGGGACATTTGAGATAAAAAGGTAAAAAAAAAAAAGAATTGAAGGCAAAAAGTGGAAGTAGAGTTTTTGGATAGGCTAAATGGAAAAGAATATGTGTTATAGTGAGTAGAAAGGGACACAAAATAGGACTTAGTTTGTGTTGTGAACTTATACAAATATCCATGGTGAATGTGATGATTATGTACTGGAAGCATGTACAACTAAAACATAAAAAATCATCATAAATGAAAAAAATAATTTTACATCCCCAAGTTTATAACCGGTGAAAATATTGTGCCTAACATAAGTTTCACATTAGGATTTCAATATATCCATTCTCCCACTTCTAGAAAATCGTTCATTTAATTGACACGTTCAAACATTTTGAACATCTGTTTTCAACATTATTTGGTTTATATAAAAAGAATAAGTTTTGCTATTTCCCAAGTTGTTTTCAGGTCTGTAACACAAATATATGTATTCAGGTAGATAGGTAGATATGTAATTGATGATAGATGCTTAGAAGTTGATTGTATTGTATTGATCAATGAGGATATTTGGAGGAAATCACTTTTGTAGTAGGATGAGAAGGGTAGAAATAAAAGTATCAGTAAGTGAAGAAAAAATAAGCCTCAGTAGAAAGATAAAATAAGGGAAAACCAAAGCCAGCAAGATACCCTGTGTTTTTATAAAGAAAGTAAGATCACAGTTTTTTAATAGATAAAATTAAAAATGTATAATCTTTGAAATGTCACACCATTATGATTGCCCGGGCTTATCCCTTAACTCACAGTATAATGATGAGAAAAATGAGGTACACATGAAATGCATGCATGGTTTGAAGGAAGTGTAAGTTTAGGTCTGGATGACCTCAGTAAAGTAAATCTAAATTTGTGTTTTATATTTTAGTGTATATGACAATTCTATTTCACTGTATTATGATTTCTTAGGTGTACAGTGGCAAAATGTTTGAAAAGATAGCATCCACACCTCAATTAAAATACATTATTTCTGCCAGGCATGGTGGCTCACGCCTGTAATCCCAGCACTCGGGAGGCAGACACAGGAGGATTGCTGAATTCAAGGCTTCCCAGGGCTACACAGTGAGCTTAGGGCTAGCCTGAACTACAAATTGATAGCCTTTCTTTAAAAAAAAATCAAAAATATATTATTTCTAAAATAGGCCGACGGTCCTCTAAACCTTCAGCAAAGGGTGAAGTCTTGCTGGTGGACAGTTTTGCATTGGTGTGATTGCTTCTAAGTGTTGAGGGTGGTAGTTGCTGAACGTTAGAGTAAATGCTGCAATTTCAAACATAAGGTATTCATGGATTTTACTGCACTGGTTGACTCGTCCTTCCATAGAAGAGTTTTTCACAGTCCACAGTGCCATCTAATACTGTCTTGTCCACAGAAAAACTTAGTTCAACACAGTACTCATCCTCTCAAACCCTACTGCCGCTGTAAGCCCTTTATTTCATATTATAAATTCTTGCTATCATTTCAACAATATTCACACATAACACTTTCACCAACTGTGATCCATCTCTAGAAACCACTGTCTTTGTTCATTCATAAGATGTTACTCCTCCTCCTTCATTAAAATATTACAGACTACAGCAGTTCATTCATATTTTCAGATGTATTGTCAACAAGCAGTAATAGTTTGAAAGACTTTATTTCTTAACAGTTGTTTTGGAGTTACTCAACATATTCAATAATTCATGTTAAAAATGGATGTGCTGTCATGGGCTTTGTTGTTTAATTTATTTTAGTTCAGTTTTTGGTACTAGGGGTCGAACTCAGGACACTGGGGTTGCCAGGCAAGCATGGCGCTATTTTATTAATAGAGCAGAAGGCAGGTACACAGCGTCGGTCATAAGCTCTCTAGACTTTTTCAGAATGGCAAATGGGCATTGGCTTCAATCTGAAGTCTGTAAGTGCATTGCAGAGTCTGTCCTTTGAAACTTTGAAGACAAGCACTGACATCTCTTCTTTAGCTTGGGAATCCTAGGTATCCTCTTTCTCCAAGGTAAATCTGTATCTTCTGCATTGAAAAATCTATGGTTTCATGGTAGACACTTTTTTTTTTTGGAGACAGGGTCTCACTTTGTAGGTCAGGCTGGCCCTGAACTCACTATGGAGCCCAGGCAAGCCTCGAACTCAGCAATCCTCCTGTCTCTGCCTCCTGAGTGCTGGGATGACAGGCGTGAGCCACCACACCCTGCTCATGGTAGCCACTTTTGTGAGTCTTCTGAGTCACATCTTCCAGCACTTGTTGCTTCATCTTGCCCTTGTATGTTAGAGAAGATGACTTCTTTCCTTAGACCTCACTGAAGAGTTGCGATTAGTCTTGCTGTGGATTCCTCTTCGTTTTAAAGGAATATTATGGCTGGTTTGATTTTATTTATTTATTTTTTATTGAGAAATAGGTACATTTTATATAGACATCATGATCACACTCAACACTGAGAATCTGTACCAGTATATGACATGACTTATTCTCATTTTTTCCCATTCCCCCACTCACCCTACAACCCCCCATTCCCTATATACATGAGTTTGTTTCCCTTTTTTTAACCATTACAATTTTTTTGGTCTAAACTGAAACACTAAAACTTCCTCTCTAGCAGTTTTGCTTTCCTCTCTAGCTTCTTTGCTTTCTTTTCAGTCATGTTCTCATGGGAGTAGCAAAGTCTCTTTCAAGAACTTTCTTTTTGCATTGCAAACTTGGCTATTCATTTGGTGCAAGAAGCTTAGCTTTCAGCCCAGCTTGGCTTCTGTCATGTCTTTAGCACCAAACTAATCATCTCTAGCTTTCAGTTTAAAGTGAGAGACACTCAACCCTTCTTTTCACTTGAAAACTTGGAAGCCATTGTGAGGTTACCAGCTAGCCTAATTTCAAAACTGTTGTGCCCAAGAAGTGGGACAGTCAGATCACACAGGTATTTATTGATTAACTTTGTTGTCTCATTTAAGGAGTGTCTCACTGGATCCCCTCAAGCTGTAACAGTAGCTTCAAAGATCTTTGATCACACATCACAATAACAAGTAGAATAAGAAAGTGTTTGAAATACTGTGAAATTACCAAAATGAGATACAAAAATATGCAGTGAGCACATGCTATTGGAAAAAAATTATTCCAGCAGTAATCATGACGTACTAATCAATGCCCACTAGAGTCAGAGGTAGAAGAGTCCAGAATTCTGCCTGCATGCTAGAGATCTGAAGGATCCAGTCCAGAGTTTGGAGCCCATAGTAATGTCCCAGGCCAGTCCATATAAGGATCTGCACTGGGAAGGCCCAAGGGTCAGTGGTGGAAGCTGGAAAGACTGCGCTGCAGGGGTCAAGGGTCTGAGTCAGAAGGGTGAGGGATCTGTGCTGGAGGCAGGAGATGATATCCAAGATGAAAATAGGACTGAAGCTCCCCTGAAAGAAGACCACAGCCAAAGCTCCTCCAAAGAAATACTTCCTAAAAAAGCTTCTTCAGGAAAATCAGCAGCATGCAACCTTTCCCTCCCTTCTCCATTTTTTTTTTTTTTTTTGAGACAGGGTCTCGCTATATAGTTGAGGCTGGCCCTGAGCTCACTATGTAGCCCTATTAAACTATTCCTTGAACATTTTCATATAATGTATTAAAACATAATAGGCAAGCCTCGAACTCAGCAACCCTCCTGTCTCTGCCTCCCGAGTGAGTTCTGGGATTACAGGCATGAGCCACCACATCTGGCCTCCTTTCTCCATTCATGCCACCTTTTATGTCACTGACAACAATCCTCAGGTTGGTGTCCTATACCCAGAACCACACTAAGTTCAGCTGATCATTCCCATTTAAGTTGACTATTAGTCCACCACACAGAATTAATGTAGGGTTATCACAAACATTGAGTTTATTAAAATATATCTAAGAGGTTCAGTAAAGTGAACCACGACAAAATGAAGTAAGTCTGAAAACAAGAATAGAGTCATCTGTGCTAATGGTAGCTGTCTTTTGGAAAAATCTGAGGTTGAGTTAAAAAGAGACTTGTGAAATATTAACAGAAAAAAATTTAAATTATACATTAAAAGGGAAAAACTGCTAAATTACTGGGAGGGTTTCTGTGAATGGTGTCTCATTATTTCCCTGATGCTTTGCTATGTAAAGTAGTATGCCATTCACAAGGTTCTTATTACCTCAGTGAATATGGGTATTGTATGCCATAACCACGAATTAAGATGAATAATGTCAACAAGTAGAGGGAGAAACTTGTGAGTATGAGGGAACGTGATGCCATATCCTTGTCATTAAACTACAAAATGGCTCACAAGATGATAATTATTATTTTTTGCTTCTAAAACATAAGTTTAGGGAAAAAAAAAACTCTGGTAATTACTATTCCTATTATATTCTTTTCTTGTTGACCTTAATCTCTGTTGAATCTAACTCAGCGAAGTTGTCATTCACAATAAAATATACGCCTGAGAAAGCAAACAGAGCTTCATATGTGAGAATATTCTCATTTAACTTTATTAAGATCATTTCACTTCAGTATTTTGGGGAACTGTGAGTTTCTTGGCAAGGTTCTCAGTTTTTAAATTCTTGTATATGCAGCCACCTATCCAGATTACATCCCTGCATACATATTTCATAAAGAAATTTCACTGAGATGTTATCAGTGATAATCTTACATTTCCACTTAAATCAATTAAAGGTCTCTAAGCAATTTTTCATCCAGCTAGTTCCAACTCTGCAAGTGCAAATTGTAAAGCTCCTTGTTGCCTACACTGTTGGCACTTTTCTGAATTTCCTCATTTTGTACTCCCAATTTTGCTGATAATTCATTTTCTGCCAAGGAAATCATAATTTTGTGACATTAGGATGTTAAATGCTGTGCTACCATGCCATAAGATTAGAAATAATGTTGCATATTACATAATATGTTATTCAACATAATAAAATATGCTAAGTTGATATACTTCATATCAGAAGAGCTGGGGAGAAATTCAGTTTAGACCACAAAACACATGTGCACAATGATACTATCTGAGGTACTAAGTGACCTTTGTGTTCATATCACCCACTGTTACTC
>PVIC010041872.1:0-16036 GCA_004025085.1 Thryonomys swinderianus | reverse complement strand
GGACTCCGTGTGTACAGACGATTGATTTTCAATAAAAGACCGGGACTGTTCCTGGGTCCAGGAGCTGGGAAAAGCTCTCAGGTCCACCAGCGAAAACAAAGTTGGAAACGTACTTCGTGCCACATGCAAAAACAGTCTCAGAGGAACAACTACTCTTCAGCTTGGATCCGACTGTGCGTGCTTAGCTATGTGAAGGATATAACACAGGCAGCAAAGCGAAGAAAAAGAGATAAACTTCATCAAAAAATTTTAAATTATACTTCAAAGGACACTGAGAAAAGAAGGTATGGCATGCCTCAACGTGAAAAAATATATTTGAAAATCGTTAATCTGTAAGTGACCGGAATCTACAGTATATAAAGATCTCTTAGAGCTTAATAATAGATGAATAATTAAAAATGAAAAATCTTAAGTCGACATTTCTGCAAAGAAGACATACAGACCAATAATAAGAATGCCCAGAGATATTTTAGATCGTTAATCATCAAGAGAGTGTGAATCCAAGCTGGAATGAGGTATCGCTTCACCCCTTCTCAGGTAGCTATAATCAAAAACTTAGAAAAAAACTTTTAGCAAGGACGCAGAGATGTTCAAACACTGTAGCTGTGAGTGTTAAATGCTCCAGCCACTCTGCAAAACAGTCTTCCAAAATTTAACAATAAAACTACAACTTGATCTTGCAAATCCATTTAAATTTCATCTCAGAACAAAAACAAAACAAAAACATATATAGACCCAAAGCTGGTGCGTGAATATGTCTAGCAACATTATTCATAACAGCTAAGTGGTAAAAACAACCCAAATATCTATCAATGCCTTAATAATAAAAATATGCTGGCCCCTCCCAGAAGCAGGACCGTGCATTCGTAGAAAGAAGCGGGGCGCTGGGACTTGCACGACTCACCCCTGAGGAGGAGGCGGGCGGGACGGGGAGTGACAGGCAGCAGGCCGGAAGTTCATTTTGTCTGGGGTGCAGTGGGTTCCGGTGAGACATCTTGGGGAACCTCACAGGACTTTTCACCCACAGGGATTCTCTCCACGATCCCTTATCTGGATACCTCTTTGTGCTTTCCTATTTTAAATTCTTGTCTTTGCTTTCTTTTTCATTGATTGACTTCTCAGACATCAAATCTCAACATGCTTATCTTTTCATCTAAATAGGGCTTTATTTTTACTTTTTAAAAATTCTATTTGCTACTTTCATTAAATATTTTTTCTTGTGATATTGTCTCAGGTTTTAATCATGGTCAAGCTAATTCTTTTAATGGAACTTAAATTCATTCTCAGCTTCTTGGGGCTGCGGGAGCCCTCTTGTTTTGACTTCTATGCTTCATATTAGGTTCTTGATCATATTTTTGGCTACTTTTTATAGAATCAAATTGCTTTCCATATTTATCATAATTTTTGAGGTTTTGGACTGAGAATTTGTCTTCCCCAATGGTTGTTTTGAACTGTGAGAATCCTAATGATCTATACCATAGAAATGCCCCTGTAGGGAGTTTTCCTTTCGCTTCTACATATGAGCACCGCAATTACTCTCACATAATTTTATGGGGTTATCATAGCCCAAAGGTCTTCAAAACCTTTCAGTAATACGACTTTAAATCTCAAACATGAGTTCTTGTTTTTAATGCAATGATTTCTTTCGTTCTTCTCCAGCCCCTGGTCCAGAATCCCTGCTGTGGCAGACTCTACCGAGGGTCACTTTGCAGCGATAACAGCCTGTTTGGGGGGGTCTCAGTTTCAACCAGCTCTCGGGTTCCTTCTCCTCACACAACGTTCCGTGCAGGATCCACGATGCCTCTTCGGGCGCAGGTGACCTGCCCCAGCTCCGAGCCTCGGGCTGCCGACCCTCAGCGGAAAAGGCCGGGGGGCCGCAAACGACTTTTCACCCACAGGGGTTCTCGCCGTGATCCCGATAATTAACTTTTCTCATGCCACTGAGCAGCTTTTGATTGACTTAACAGGAACAGAGGGCTGTGCGCGAATCTGGCCAAGCCGGTCGGAAGGTACCAATCAATACAGTGGGAAGTATTTTCTGTCCATATTTAAAAGCATTTCAGAGAAATGTGCTGCAGTCTCGCACTCTTCCTTCTAACATAATAGATCATAATGTTCAAAGGGAAGCATGGAACTAAACTATGTACAATGATGCAGTCATCTCACTAATACTTGAGTAACCTTTTCTAATTGTTTTCAACACTAATCAATCAAAATTACTCTTCAGTTGTGAAAAAAAACAACTTTTGTTACTTGTACATATTTGCCTATGATGTGTTTTTCCATCTTAAAGGATAATAGCAGCCTCACTTTCTTTGAGGACCGTGAAAAATAAACATTGCCGTTAATCTTTTGCTCTTAGCTCATCTTCTTGCATATCGTGGATACAGTCCAAGTTTTGCAAAGTGATATGCAGAGGAGAGAGTGAGAAAAATCTTGCTTCAATTTGCACTTTGTGACGTTGTATATTGAAAAAACGGAAATACAACAGTGCCTCCTTCCAACAGGCTACACCGTCCAAGACTCCAGGATGCTGGAACTAGGGAAGTAACGGCAGATGCACTGTGCTTTCTCCCGCCAAAGACACCCAGGGTAAAGTTTAATTCGTAAATAAGCATATCTGGAGAAGAAGGACTAGTTACAAAGTACTACAGTCAACAACAACGCACTTTTGTAAGGGTGTCATTGTGGTCCTCGCTGACTCTTCATCATGGTACTCAGGGCTTTACGGGGATGCGACGTGGAGACACTGCCCATGTACCACAACACAGCCGCACACATGATGCAGGCTCCGGGACCGGGGCTCAGCCCCTGCGGAAGCTCCCTGCAGCAGGCAGCCTGGAGCCCCAAAGGATGCTAGGCGGCTGGTGGGTAGGTAATTGTATTCAAGTCCAGTGCAGATGGAGTGGGGTGGCCGAGGCTTCACCAGAGAGCACAGGGTGGCAAACAGTTTAAAATGTATGACTTGTTTCTTTCTGGAACTTTCCATGGAATAGTGTTGAGTGTGGCTGACTGCAGCCCACTGCAGGGGCTGAAAAGCATAGAGAGTGGGGACTGATGCACAGTAATGTCAAGCTTCGAACTTCTACACAGAGTCTTTTACTTAGCCCTGGTTAATATTAAAAATAAAAAAAAGATGGGAAGGAATAGGAGTAAAAGAAAGATGTGGAAGGCACAGAGACAAAAACCACATTCACTGAGAATGAGTGTACTGTGCTCTTTGTTATTATGCTTTGCATTACTGTCTCATTTCATATTCAGCATCCAGCAAATGATTATTACTGGCTGTTTATTTTATTTATTTATCTGTTTTTATTTACTTTTGTTTTTGAGACAAGGTCTCACTATATAGTTCAGGCTTGCCTTGAACTCATTGCAATCCTCCTGCCTCAGCCTTGCCAGTCCTAAACAGGCCTGTTCCACCATACCTTACTTATTAGCTGTATTTTTATGACAAAAGACTAGGTTAATATGACATAATAGTAAGATGAAAAGCAAGACTTTGAATTAAAATTCTCTAAGTTTTAAATTCTATTTCTGCCACTTATATGATTTCTGGTAAATTATTTATCCTCTTTATGATTTCAATACCTTGTCTACTGAACAAGGAAAAATGACAGTATTTGTTTCTTAGTCATCTTCACAGGCCTGGGACACAATACCCGACAGCCAAAAGTTAAAGCAGGGAGGGTTAGTTTGGCTCATGTTTTCTGTCCATGGTAGTCTGGCTTCAGGGCCTGAAGAAAAGCCTGACAGAAGAGCCTGGCAGAGCAAGGCTGCTCACACCATGGCAGCCAGGAAGTAGACAGAAGACAGGAGCTGGGGAGGCAGATGAACACTTCTTGTGTCACCCAACTCTGAGCACATACAGATTTGGGGGAATGTGTTCCGCGTCAATCATAATGGAGTCAGGGTGAGGACTGAATAGTTTGATGGACACAGAGAAACTCAGAAGAGCAACTGCCTTCACTTAAGTTTCAATATGACTTAACCTTTAAACCACATGAGTTGCTTTAAATGTTTTCATAGAAAGAGGAAATGAATGGGTGAATTTGCACTCAGATGCTCATATGTCTACTTTCAAAAGCGTTTAATATTCTGTAGTCCAAGTGACATTAACCTTATATTTCTAGTGAACAGTCATTGGATTTAAATGGAAGGAAGATATTCTGGCCAAATTTTAAATTAAAATATTGTGGAGTCAAAATTAATAAAAATTAATCGATGATGTCTTAGACATCAGATGTTAAAATATCAAAGAATAAAATTAGGTATTAAATTTTACCTCAAAAGGTAAAACCTATATGTGTGTCTCATTAAATCTAAGTTTCAAAACCAACAAATGCAATTATTTTACAAAATAATAGCTATTAGAGAAAAAAGAGACTATTAAGGTTAGTAATGAATACAAAAGTATGTAACACAAATGAAACATTATAGTCTGAATTCACTTTCCCAGCTTCAAGTGATGAAATCCTGGCCTCCAAAGTGATGAGTCAAAGGTGGTTGGGCATTAAAGAATTTATTAAGCTCTGTCTCAGGACTGGCATTAGTGCCCATGGGAAAGAGTCCCTGCAGGGCTGGCTTGTCTCTTCTGTCCTGCAGTGACAAAGGTCAAGGCACCTTCTACAAACCCCAACTGTGAGCCCTTTCTAGACACCTTGACCTTGGACTTCCCAGGAATCTGAGAATAGATCACCACCACTTACAAGACACTCAA
This sequence comes from Thryonomys swinderianus, assembly GCA_004025085.1. NCBI lineage: Eukaryota > Metazoa > Chordata > Mammalia > Rodentia > Thryonomyidae > Thryonomys > Thryonomys swinderianus. Next base: position 11,316 of record PVIC010041872.1, on the reverse strand, counting down.
GGTGTGTCATTTTGTGTAGCAGCTCAAAAAGACTAAGATGAGAGACAGGGGATATTTGGATGGAACAAGATCAAAACAATCTAATTCTACTGTAGTAATAAAGATGAGTTAAAGAGGCCCAGATTTTCATTATTCTGAAATGTTCCTAAATAGATAATATGTACTATGTAATTCATTACTATTTTTGTTTTCATTGAAAAATTTATTAGCAGTACATAAATTTAGAAAATACTGTTATAAGGACTTAACATGTTTATGTTATTCTGTTATATTTGTACACTATTTGTAATCAACATGATTTAGCAGTCATAACCAAAAAGTTTTCCATTTTTCTTATTAATAACTTATTACTCTATTAGCTAAAATAATTACACAATTGATATGTCATAATTAATTTTTTCCAAATTATTGTATATCTAGGTTCTCTACTACTCCATTAAGATAATTTGTCAATATGAAGTTTACACATCTTTTAATTCTCCTTGAAAATACCTCAGGAATATTGCAGAGAGTAAGACATTTTTTCAACTCCACCTACAAACATATCTATGGTTCTAAAATTTTGAATTTTATATTTTTAAACTGATTTTATTGGTACTTTTTTTTTTAAAAATTGAATTCTTTATTGGTGTCAGACTAGCAAAAATTAAAGTTACACTGATATGTCATTTACACATCAGAAAAATCACAAAAATCTATGATACCTACAGTGAGCAGAGATTCAGGGTAAAGAATAATGACATATTATATGGGCTTTTTGGGAAAATAACAGGGTATCTTACAAGTAAAACTATACATGTCCTTTGACTTAGAAACTGGGATTTTAATCCTCAGAAAGAGAGGATCGTAATCATAAGGATATGTATGTACATGTTTACTGCAGTACTACACATATTGGCAAAACATTAAGAAGTAAGAGCTCAGGTAAATATTACATGTATATCAACAAGTAATGGCTGAATGAAAGTGGTTTGGCCCCACCAAGACTATTGTTTAAAAAAAAAATTGAATTCTTTATTGGTACAATTTATATACATCTCACAGTCACACATATCATTGGGGAATTTGTACCAATATATGACACAAGTTAATTCTCATTTTTACCCATATCCCTCCCCACCCATGCCTCCCCACCCCCTATATACATGCTCTTGTATTTTCTTTCAGAATCATATTTATTCCTTCCCCTCATTACATTCCCACACAAAATTTCCTTTGGAAATTTCCCATTCTACAAAACTGTCATACTTTCTAGAGCTCATTTGTATCTATAGCTGCTCATATCAAAGAGAATATCTGGTATTTGTCTATCTGGGATCTATTTATTTCACTTATTAGTGCGTCCTCCAGGTGTATCCATTTGCACATAAATGAATCAATGTTGTCATTCTTTATGGCAGAATAATACTCCATTTTATTAAAAAAAAAAAACCACATCTTTATCCACTCTCCAGTTGATGGGCATTTGGGTTGTTTCCAAGATTGAGCTATCACAAACTGAGCTGCTATGAACAAGGGTGTACATCTGTCTTTCTAATGTATTGATACATTTTATATACACATTATGATCAAATGATTATAACAAAGTAATGAATTTTCTCTTTTTTTGTCATTGGACAGTATTGCATGATAATAAACTAAACTTTAATTCCCCACTGATATTTAGATTGTTTTAAAATTTACTATAGTATAAAAAAGATGAGAAAGATTAATAAATTATACTAATATAGTCAATATTTATGCTGGAAGAATTATAGAAAATGAAATTATTGGCTCAAAATTTATACACCTTTGCACAAATGTGTTTAAATTACTTTACAAATATATCAATTTGTAGTTTGTAGTGAAATTAGCATTATCAATCCCTTCACAATCCTGTGGATTATTAATATCTGAATACTTGCCAATTTCATAAGTAGAACAAATAAATTAACTCTCACCATTAGATGATATCAATGAAGCTCTTTTCACAAATCTTTAATATTGAAGAAAAGAAACCTGTGGATTACTCTTGCTTATTATAAACCTTAGAGAAATAAATTCTAAAAAAAGGTTTGGAGGAGGATAGGCTTGAAGATAAATCTAAAAGAAAACTGATTTAAATGGATGGGAGAATTAAGAAGCAAATTTTGACAGTATAATTTTTTTATTTTATATTGAGATATATTCAATGTGTAATGACCAAATTAAGATAATTAGAATTTCCAACTCCATAAGCATTTATTATATCTTCATTTGGAAGCTGTTAAATGCCTCTCCTTTATTTATAAAATACGTGGGATAGGTAGGGGAATGGGAAAAACTAAGAATTAAATCATGTCATATACTGGTACAAATTCTCAATAGTGAGTGTGATGATGTGTGTATACAATGTACCAATAAAGACAAAAATAAACTAAAAAAAAACCACATAATGAATCGTTCTGAGCTTAGCCACACACTTAGCCATAGAACACTCAAGCTTGATCTCATTTCCCAGCCTCCCTTCCTTTTCTTGCCACCTGATCTCCTCCCATGTGACCCAAGTACTGCCCTTCTAAGTATCTTCCCAAGGAGTTTAAGACATCATACTCTAGTGATACCTGCGTACTCATGCTGATAACAGCACAACTCACAACAACTGAATCTTAGAATTGACCTATTTGTCCATCAACTGAGGAATGCTTCAAGAAAATTTAGTATTTATGCAAAATAGAATACTATGCTCTTATAAAGAAGGACAAACTCGAGTCATTTTTTTAAAGAAAATAGATACATCTGATCATAATGCTAATAAAATAAATCAGACACGGCTTAACTATGATGTGGTTTCTCTTATATGAGAAATACAAAATATAAATCAAAACACAAAAGCTGTATAATAGAGCAGAGGAACATAGATATTTGGTAAATCTAAATAGGACTGGAGATAGTGGCATGGGAAGGGAAAGGAGTGGAAGAGAATAAGAATGGAAATGTGTTATGTACATGCACCACCTCCCCGTGATGAGTATAATTATTATGTAAAACAAACATGGGCTAATACAAACAAAATTTTAACAATGTCAGGAGAGGCACACTGCTAGAACAAGCACCTGCCTTGAGAATAATTTTAGAAAGATAAAAGAGACAGGATGAGGTAATGCTTGAATAAACTCACAGATAAGCAAGCAGAGGCCCACAACACACACTCTAAACCCAAGACCACAAGAGCACAGGTAGAGATTTTTTAAATATCAGAATAAAAATTATCCACAAAAAAAGACAATAACCAGTTTAGTTGGCTTCCCTTGTTTCCAGCCATACTGGTAGCACTGCCATTGTGAAGAAGAGATTAAGAACTTTACAAAGGTAATTGTTTCCCCAGCTACGCAAGATGGAAACAGTGAGCTTCAGTGTCCAGCCTAACGCCTGTGTTAAAGTGTGGTAGACGTGGAAAGGAATCATCTCGAAAGCACCTGATGGACCTGTGGGAACATGAAGAAACAGGAGAAGAAAGTCGCCCATGTGTTTAGCAACAGTGAACATTAAAAGCTACATTATATGTAGGCATCTACCCCTGGCTGACCAGTGCAGCAGGTGACCAAAGAGCATGAAATTGTCAACATCAGGTTTGTAAAAGACACAAACATGAATATGGGCAGGTTCCTTAATAGTTCAGTGCTTCATCTCAGATTTGAGAAATCAAAAAATAAATAAAATAAAATGTCCATCTCTGCTCCCAGGGGATACAAAATTTAAAACAGAGAAAAGTTCAGTGACTGCCACTCTTACATTCCCAGACAGTGTCCCAAAGCACATGGATCAGTAAATACTCTACCAACAAAGAGTGGGGGAGGTGCTGGTGTATCTGAACCCTTAAATGTGCTCTAAACATCCTAGTCTGATGCTTTGTGTCTTAAAAATAAAAATAAAGACTGACAAAATTTAAGAGGCATAGGATTAATATGTAAATGTGGTGGGAAATTCTTATCTTACATTTACATTCAAATTCTATCAGCTCGAAGGCACTTGAAAGAAAAGCATAAATCTCAGCGTTTTTTCCTGGTGCTTTTTGAGCATCTGCACATTAATTTGTCATGTTCATTGAATGCATTATTACATGACAGAAAATGCAATGTATTACACATGTTTATTAACTAGATGTGTGTCTGTTAGAAGACGATGACCTGTACACTCTGTAGCTATGAAATTAAGACTTGCTGAAGACAAATTACAGCGATTAATCACATTACCATGCATCACTCAGACAGGCAGGACTGAGTCTGCCAGGAAAGGGAAGAAAGAGTCCGGTTATGAATTTATAATGCAGTGAAAACCTCATACCTGAGGCACAACACTCAGATTTCTATGTGACTTAGTGTCACTTTATTTCTTTAATTAGGCAGCATAATTATAAAGTTTTAGTGAGTAAGCAGACCCAGAGGAAATATATTGCTGCCAGCAGTTTGGTTTTATTTACATCTAAAATATGCAAGCTCAAAGGATACAATCCTCTCTGCCCTTCATACACCTCATATACTGACAGATTTTCTATCTTTTTTTTACATCCTTTCTTTCCTGATTTTTACCCCTTAATCCAAGTACTTTGGATGTCTCACACAACTGGTCAAGGTACTTTCCCTGTAGAATAATGAGTCCATAAATACTTCTGAATCCTTCACCAGTCTCATACATCATTGAAAGGACTGCCAGATTAATATCAGAAAAAGACATTTCTCACCCCTGGATTCTATAGTATCATATGTGACCTGTAATTTCCTATCCATTAGTGCAGTGATTTCAATCTCTGCAAGGACATTCTCAGTCATTGTAATGTCCACCAAGATACAAAAATGTTATCTTGAAGGCCAAGGAGAAAGACGTAACTCAGTCTCTGAGAGGAAATTTAACATTATCTGCTCATAGTTTATCAGTGAAAGCATTTGAAAAGATAAAGGTACAGACACTTTAAATGATAAAGCATATCTACTGGAAAGTATGCTTTAAAAACATAAAATATAGGTGATCAGCACAATGGAAGAATGTAAAGACCGACACTTTCCTTCCCCTATGAAGACACCTCCTCAACAGCCGTTCATGGATACTACTTAAGAGGCTCTTATATTTTAGCCAAAAGAAACCAGCCACATCCAACTGGCAGCATAATTCCTGGCACTCACATGCCCAGCACAGCATAAACCAGAGAAAATCTTCCTGAAACAGCAGAGCGTAACTGTGAAAATACTCAGCTCTCAGCTTCTACCTAAGGACAGAAGGAAAAGACTGAAACCCAGTACTCAGAATTTTGAGTCAAGGACTAACTGCTGCCTTGCCTAAGTCTAACCACTCACAGGAGAGCAGCGAGGTTTGGGCCACTAGGATAAAAGCAGAGTCTGGACTAGCACATATTCACAGGGAAGAAAGGCTTCTCTTGACGACTCAGCCCAGAAAAATGGGGGATACTTCTAACTCCCCTGTTCTTCCCAGGGAGAGACAAACAAAAGGTGTGTCCACAGCTACAGCTTTGCACCTTCCTGAGGCAGTGCTTTCTCTCATGCGCGTCTCAGAGTGCAGATGGGCCTGGCATACCCGAGGGTGAAGGGAGCTAAGGGGTCGACGCTGCTTCAGTCTGCATGGTGCGCGGAGGCCAATACAGCTTTGCAGCTTCTCCCTCACTGGGTAGTACAAGGACCGGCATCCATAACCATCTAACTTTATGACTACCTAAAGGACTGGTCTCTGTCTTACATAATTTGGAGCACTACAGAGACCTGGCATATTTTAAAACTCTGGGTGCTGAGAACAAAGGATAAGAAAGCAGTTTCAGAGAACTTTCTGCAAAGCAGAGGCACCAGAAGAAAAGAGACTATAAGCTCTTTCAGGGAGATGCTACCAAATCTCTCCACCTAGGAGTCTTTCTGGACCACACGAATCCAGAGAAGACCTGTCCGAAGGATGTGCCTGAGAGGCCCTAGAGTCTCAGTCTGGGCTGAACAAAGACTGGGAGGACTGGCTGTTTTCCAAAGATGTGGAGCAAAGACAAGGTGATAAGGCAAAGGAAGAAACCAGGGAGCATGATCAAATAAAAATATAAAATATATCTCAAGAAAAGAACCTTAAAGATGTGAAAGTGTGCAAAGTATCTGGCAAAAAATTCCTCATCTATGGATAGAGAACCGAACATCCATATTGAAGATGAACAGAACTTAAAAATGAGACCCTCAGAAGTATTCTTGATAATTAATATACATTACATTAAAATTTTCAGAAGTCAATGACAAGTAACTTCAGAACAGCAAGAGAAGAACAACTTATCATACATAAGGGAGCTCCTACTGGACTATTAGTTTATTTCTCAGCAGAAACCTTGCAAGCTGAAGGAGAATGAGATAATGTAAGTATTAGAAGGAAAAGAAAGCCTACCAAAAAGAATGCTACATCTGGCTAAATTATTCTTCACGACTTCTAAATAAAGATATTTCCAAAGGACAATACCTGAGGAAGGTCATCAACACTTGATCTGCCTTATAAGAAATGCTAAGGGGAGTCTTTCAGGATAAAATGAAAAAAATGCTTGATAGCACATGAAAATACAAGTCTCTCTTTTAAAGACAAATACAACTATGGACTACTGTATTATAATTCACCTTTAGTTCTACTATAGAAGTTAAAATACAAAATTTAAAACACTAGAAATATAATTTGATAGATATTCAATTATTATAGGCTGAATGTTTGCATCTCACCACTTGAAAAGCATGCTGAAATCTAATCTCAGAATAATTGAGGATCTAAATGTCAGAATTAAAACAATAAAATTCCTAGATGAAAACAGAGGATAAAATCTTAAATTTTGGATTTGAAAATTATTTTTTAAAGTATGACCACAAACATACAGAAAACAAGGGCAAAATGGTCTACATCAAATGAATTGGCTTCTGAGCTTCTGAATAGCAAATGAAACAACACAATGAAATACCTATCTGTGGGCTGGGGGAAATGTATGCAAAACATGTGTCTTAGGAGTTAATATCCAAAACATCTAAAGCACTCTCACAGCTGTAATAGCAGCACTCAGGAGGCAGAAGCAATAGGACTGCTGTGAGTTTGAGGCTTGCCTGGGCTATTTAGTGAGCTCAGGGCCAGTGTGAACTATAAAGCCAGACCCTGTCTCAAAACCAACAAACAAACATAAACCAATAAAAAGAAAAAAACCCACGTTTTCCTGTCAGGCTATGGCAAAAAGGCATTTGATTAATATAAAAAAATCTGCTTCTAGTTCAAATTCTAGAAAGCCAAAGATATTTGTGAATTTAATGCAATAAAACCAAAGCTAACATAACATTTAATAGGGAAATGCTACCATCACCCCATTGACATCAATGGTGAGACAATGATATGGGCTGTTCCCATTGCTATTTAGCATTTTCCTGGAATGTCTATACAAATCAAATGAAATTTTTTAAATTAACTACAAAATTATAATTGTTAGAAGATGATAAGAGTATGTATTCAAAAACTCCAAGAACTTAAACTGAAAATTCCTAGAATTAGTGAGAGTTGAATAAGAATGTTTTTAAATAAACACATATTTGCATATTTATATAAAACAATAAAAGCCAGTTAAATATTTTTTTAAATTTCAAAGTACAGTAGCAATAAACAATAATCTTGAGCTGGGCGTGGTGGCGCACGCCTATAATCCCAGCACTCAGGAGGCAGAGACAGGAGGATTGTTGAGTTCCAGGCTCAGCCTGAACTACAAAGCGAAACCCTGTCTCAAAAAAAAAAAAAAAATCTTGAAACCCCATAAAGAAGAAATACAGAAAGTCTGCACAAAGAAAGCTATAAAACTCTTTGAACTATAATTTAAGATTTAAATATGGAATGAGTTATTTGTACTATTGCAAAAGGCATATATGGAATTTTCATGTTATGTAACATGGCAATATTTTCCAATTTTTTCAATAATATGTAGTAAAACTTCATAGTCATAAAGGCATCAGTGTTGAAGGAGAAACAAAAACGCTGAATGAGACAGAAATTCTTGGGATCTATTGTGTACTTTGCTAAAACGAAGATGAACAAACCCAGGCTTATAGAAAGGTCACATCAGGATACATGCAAGGTGAAGTTCAGGGAGAATATAAGTGGAGCCAACTATGAAGAAGAAAGGACTGGATTTAAAGTAAAGGGACTGAAAGAGAGAGACTGAAAGGGAAAGAATTCGAAGACAATCGTAAGTGTTTCATCCTGAAGGGTGGAGACTGGAGAGGGGAGAACAGGAAAGAGAACGTGATCCTGATGTCTATTCTGCACACAGTGCACGTTATGTGCCCTAGCGTTCTCAGCAATGTTGAGGTGTTAGCTACATATGCCATAGAATCATATGTTACTTACAATAATAAAAATAGTTGGAATGTAAACAATACACACCAGGTAAACTTCAGTGAAAGAGTAGATATGGATGGATAGAATGAGGGACGGAGGGCTGGCTAGTGAAATACGTTTTCAAAGAAAAATGAAAGAATTGCAAAACTTAGACAAATATTGAGTTGTTTAACAAGCAACTCTGTGTTCCAAAGTCCACTACAACACTTTTCTGCAACATGAATACAATAGAAAATCTGTTGATTTTGTGCTTTAAAATGTAGTCTTTCCAGGCATGGTGGCCCATGAACCCCAGAAGTTAAGAGGCTGAGGGAGGGTCACCATGAGTTGGAGGCCACCCTGGGCTACACAGTGAGTTGAAGCCCAGCCTGAATTATAGAGTTAGAGCCCCCCAAAATATAGTCTTCATTTGACTCTGACCAACAGTCAATCTGAAAGTTGTCCTTCATAATTCTGTTAGACTGGAAACTCCTTACAGGATGGTACTAATTCTATATGGACAACACAGGTCTTCTAGCCCACAGGACCATGCTAGGTTTCCCTCTGGATCCTGATTAAAAACGTCTGGCAATGGAAAGCGACATGGGGTTATGAGACCTTGAGTCATCCCAGAAGATATGCACAAGTTTACTTAGTGCAGGTGTCTCTGCAGCTGAGACATATTTGAGACATGAAGGGAACCTGGGTTCCTCACACTCACCCCGCTGGATCCAGTCTGAGCTAAGTTGGTACACAGAGTAGAATGTTAAATGAGCCACACCTCTGGTAACCCTTCGGCTGGAGGAATTTGTGGCAGGATGGCCCAGGCTTCCTCTACTGCATCTCTCTGTGCTGGGTAATTTCTATGTTTACATTGCCTTGTGCAGAGAAAATGCCAGAGAATTAGAAAACATGTGCAAGTCATATGATTAGCTGCAACTTCTATGTACTAGATAACATTTAGACACCCTTACAACTGAGAATAGAAATGCCATTTTCCATGTGCCTAGAATATTGCGACCATTGCATGGAGATAACACTCAAACCATTTCTAACCATATAATCTTTGCTACTGTTCTAGGAACCTTGACACAGGTGCCGCATTTCATTCACATTTATATTATCAATATTTACAAAATGAGTATTTCACATTCCATAAGCATTCATTAAACGTTTTTAATTAAATCGATGTATTAATCAAGATGATATTTTAAAAACTGAATTCATATGAAACAATACACACAATTCAGTCAGAACCTTCAAGATAAATTCTATCAATTATTCATCATACTGGAATGTAGGAGTTTAATTAAAGAGTCTTCTGTTTGCCTCATGATTTTAATTTCCAACTCTCCCTTGCTTTCGGGCCTAGTAGAGATTTTCCTTCTGCGTACTGCCTACCATCCTTCCGCTTTCACACAGAAATACAAGAGAGATATTTATTTAACTATTCAAAACTATCATTTTTGTATAATTGCAGAATTCACCATTCCATGTGTCACTTTCAATCATAAAGGATGTGAAAGCATGATACATATAGTGAAGGAAAAGAGTATTTGAACTGCTCTGAGCTATGCGAATTGAGGATGTTATAGAAATCATTTATGTCTGATTTTTGTGTCTCTCCTTTTCTCCTAACACTAAATCTAACTCGTCTGACACCTGTGATCATTCATATGCACAATAACATAGAGGAGCCCACTTCAGATTGTTGGTGTAGAACTACATACAGACATGGGCCACTGAAGCCACTCCAAAATGCTGCCTATTACTAGTACTATCTTATGAAATACTGAAGGAGGCGCTGCAGACAACAAAGTGATTGGGTTTCTTTATGGCATCAGTCTTTAGGGTTAAATCAAACAAGAAATAATTATTGGAGAAATGATATAACTTCACAAAGGGTGAAGAGGACACAGAAGACTATGCATACACATTGATTTTTCCATTTAAAAGCTGTTAGGTTCCATAAGCTCCATTCGACTTCTTGTTGACCTATAAAATGGAAATTATAATATGTGCCTTGTAGAACTATGATAAGAATTAAATAAAACCATTTCTGTGAAATACTGCCTGACATATCATGAGTATTCAAAGGGAGGGAGGAGGGAAAGAAGAACGGAGGGAAAGACTGAATGATGCGACTGCTAATGGCGTATCGGTGATCACGACTGTGTGAAAAAGATCACCCCACACTGTGGGGTCTTGGACACAGTTCGGATGGCTCAGAAACCCAGCTCCAACTTCTCAGGGCCCGCGGGGGGCTGTCATACCAGTGCTGGCTGCGTCCAGAGCCCCGGCAAGGCTGCGTGCAGAGAGCCCGCCCCGCGCACTCGGCGGCTGCCGCCAGACTCAGTTTCTTACACGAAGTCGGATTGAAAACCTTAGCTCCTTCCGGCTGTCGCCTCTACGCACCCCGAGGTCCTGTGAGATGAGGTGCACCAGGGAACAGCTCCCAGCACAGCCAGCTATTTCATCAGGAGGTAGAGAGAGGACGCGCGCTCGTGGCCCGCGTGTCTGTGGGCCGCAGAATGAAGCCTCGCCCTTGTCCTACGCCTTCTGACCTGCAGCCACAGAATCCTAATGCGGCTCCGGGCAGGACAGGACAGTCACACTCCAGGGGCAGCAGAAGCTGCTGCCACGCGGGTGCGCTCCTGGTGACGTTCACCAACGTGGCGGTGGGCGACCCAACACAGAGCACCAGCGCATGGACCCAGACGCGGGCGCTGCCTTAGACGCCCCTTGACTTCGTCCTGAAGCTCTCGCCCCGGTGTCCTTATCTGTAAAGACCAAACACAAAGGATCTCCGCGACGTGAGGAGTAAAGCATTTCACATGCGGCCTGAAAAGTGCGTCCTCAGTCAACCTCAGCTGCTGTCAGCGGCATTCTTGTCATTTTCAAACTGCTGAAAGGAGAGAGAAGATGAACCGAGTCATGGAGTGATGTGAAACAAGAGAGAACGGACTCCGGGGAGCGCGTCTCTTC
>PVIC010041871.1:0-16032 GCA_004025085.1 Thryonomys swinderianus | reverse complement strand
ACCAACGATAAATGCTGGCGTGGCTGTGGGGAGAAAGGAACCCTTCTACACTGTTGGTGGGATTGCAGACTTGTGCAACCATTGTGGAGATCCGTGTGGAGATTTCTCAGAAAACTAGGACTACGGGTCCCATTTGACCCTGCTATACCCCTGCTGGGAATATACCCAAAAGAATTTAAAAACTCACATTGGAAAGACAAATATGACCTTTTTCTTATTGCAAATTTTTTTGTTTTTTAAAATGATTCACATGGTATCTGTTTAACAAGCATTTTTGTCATTATTTTCTCCAAATTGACATTTTTAATCTCTTGTTTATTTTCCTGAGTGTTAATAATATGTTTCTTATAGATTTGTTGGAGGTCCTTATGTAATTCAATATTGATCCATTATCGTGTGCCAGTTCAATATTTGTCATTTCCCTGTCAGTTTTAGCCTGATTTATTGGATTCTAAAACATTTTCAGCCTTTTTCTAATGTTGAATTGTTCACTGTAACTGCAATTGATATTTCAAAAATTATGTGAGGTAGATATCAATTATATTTCTGTATGGATAATTATAATCAAGTATATGAGCACTATGTATCAGTTTATTTCCCCACAGATCTCTAATTTCTTCTCCATGCAAACCATATATTTCCTATGTGTGTAAATGTGTTTCTTGTCTGTTTAGCTCCATTTAGTTATTTATTTATTGAAGCATGAAGGTTGAATTTACTATAGCCTTCTTGTATATGTTATTATTGAATATTGCAATTCTTCCCACTGCTGTCAGAAGCATATTAGTTGTGATTGAGTTTATTCTTTCTTTATTAATTTTAAAGTCAGTTTATCAATTCTATGAAAAATCATCTTGGAATTTAGTACACAAAATGTTGAATCCAGTGATCAATTTTACAACATTCCTTCTGTGACATAAATGTCAATGGGCATGGGCCAAAGTGTATGAGTAATGAGTCAGCAACACTGCCCTGGTAATTTATAATGGAAGCTAAGCAACAAATGAAATTTAAATTTGTGCCTGTAGTAACTAAGTGTTTCGTCTGTTTTACCAAATAAAGAGTGAACTACCTAAATTTTTCTGATCACCTCCTCAAATATTTTCTAACCTCACCTAATAATAATGATACCTTAGAAGCCCAAAACAATGAAATTATATAAGGCTCTTTTGTTTTGCCCTTCAGCATTTCCTTGTGCCATGAACTCTCTAGGAGCAAACGTTTTAATACAGTGAATTAAATATCTCTTCAATCATCACTTTTCTTGAATACACTTACTTTTCCTCCCTGAGTTTATATTCTGGTTTACTTTGGCCTCCCACAGCAAAAGAGCGTGTTTAAGAAGGTGTCCTCCCCTGGCCCTTCTGCATTGTCAGCACTGGTTTCTTCCACGGCTACTAAAGTTATCTTGTGTAAACTCATCTGATTATTATCTGATTACATTAACTCCTGCTCAAGAGATTAACACATGACAACTTTTATAAAATAAAGACCCCCAATCTTTAAAAAATTATCAGGATGTGTCAATCAGTGTAATTTACTGATGCCCTGAATATTATTGATCTAGACATACGAAGTTCTCTCACTGTAGAGTTGTGAAAGTTGTTTACACATTTTTGTCATTGTTCCTCCTACTCTGTCTACTTGGAAAGCCCTTTTAATTTTGTGAGCTTGTACTTGCAATATCATTTTCTCAGAAAAGATATCTTTGCCTGTCTTTAAGTAGACATTTCTTCACTTAGTTGCCCCTTGTGCAAAATTTCACTTTTGCAATTAGTATAAAAATTATTTCTTAGAAAAAATGTGATCGTTAAAAAATAAAACAAAGCTTATATAGGGGTGGAGGGTTGGTTGTAGGGTGGTCAGAGGAAGGGGAAAAATGAGAATTAGATCATGTCATACACTGGTACAAATTCTAAATGTTGAAAGAGATCATAATGTGTATATATAATGTACCAATAAAGATTCCAACTAAAAAATAAAAAAATATTTTTAAATAAAAAATTACTTCTTTCATCATTTTTAATATACACGCAATGTAGAATATAAATGCAATGTAGGATATAAATGCAATTAAGAATTTTTTTCTTATTTTTCTACCTTCTCTTCCTATAGGATGATCTCTGGCCTATGATGAATTTATTAAATAAAAGATGCATTAAAATATGCTTATAGTAATCAATAAGTGTAATTGCTCATAGTAATAAAGGCGTTATTTTGAGCTTCAGAGATGAAATAGAAGGGCACCATTTAATCTCTGAAGCTCAAAATAATACCTTTGGCAGCAAAAATTTATTATCTGATAAAGAACTTCTTTATATATATAGGCAAAAGGCAACTGCAAGTTAGCTATTATAGTTAATTACATTAGTAATAGAATTTATTCCACACAGACGACACCAAGCTGATGCAAAAACAAAAGTGACTCCATTACAATGGATAGGGTAGTGAATAAGATTAACCAGACTGACAGAATGAATGAAAGTGTTTTTTAATGTAATCATTACCTATATTATTTGGTACTTATTTATTCTTAAAAATAATTTTATAAACTCTGGCATTTAAATTTAACCAAAATCCCTTTATTTATCTGGGAACCCAAATGTGTATCCAAATCAGAGTGGAATGCTAATTAGAACTGGAGGAGGTTTTTGGAGGTCTTTCTGATGTGTGCTGTTATTTAATACATGAGATGTATGTGAATTTAATTGCAACCTATTTTTATCTTTAATATTAAAATAAAAAATACATTGAGAATTCCAAAAATGTTCTAGAATTATCACAGACTTCTCTTCCTTGGATTTCTTGGTTCTGTTTAATTTATGTTCTATATATTACATTTAAGGTTGTTCTTTTCCTTTCTCCTAATAAATCTGAACTTTTTTAGAAGATGTTTTTGGTATGTATTATTATGTGTGTATCAAAAAACCCATACATTTTCATGTGTTCCATATTTTCTTGAGTGTTTAAAAAAAGAGAAAAAGCTTAAACTGTTAATTTTTTACAGCATCATAGAATGAATTAAAATATTTGTTCTTAACAGTTTTGGTTATATGCTTACTTCTCTTTCATCTCAAAATTTGTAGTAAGTCACCTTCAAGTAAGAGACATTATAGACTTCATTAGTTTTAAATGTACTTATTTAAATCTCTCCTTGCCCCATCTCTGAAATCCAGCCAGAGATCATCCTTCACAATTGCAAAATCACAGAATAAACACTAATCCTACCACTGTAGTTGTCTGTTGAAACTCTTAGAAAAACAGTCTCCTTTCTACAAAGTCCAGATTTGCATGGGAAATGGGGGCTATCTGCCTGCAGTGTTGACCAGCCCATGGGGATTTTGACTGATAAGGCCAAAAGACGTGTCCACGTGGCACTACTCTTCTATACTAACAAGTAGCATCCCTAGGCCTTTCCCCACATTTGTAATGCTTCCTTGAAAAATGTTTAGCTTTTCTTCAGTGACCATGATTTATTAACCCAGGCACTGACATATATATGAATTATCTTTAGAATTTTCTCTGCAGTGATTTTCAGCTTATGCCTCTTCCCCCCACACCAGAGTTACCAGAACCTCTGAAGATCCCTATGACTTGTTGCAATGAGATTTTGCAATTATCAGTGACCACGTCCAATTCCAAGATGTCAACCTTGCAAGGAAAGCCCTGCTTCTGTTTCCTTCCTAAATGCTAAGGTAGTTTTCTAGAAGGCACATACTCCTTAGAAAAGAATAGAAACTCTCTGAAGTCTTAACCTATTCAGACAAGATATTCAATATTCAAATGAATGATATTGAGATTTTGAGGGTTAATCAGAAACAGAAGCAAAAATTTAATTAGAATAGCACTATGTTTTGATTGGTGTCAAATTCTTGGAGTACAAGATGGAAATTCAAATACTGTTCACTATCCTGTACACTAAATGTAGGGGAAAATGAGTGATTGAAAGGTAAATAGGGAAAAACAAATCATTAAATTATGAACTGTACATATCAAACACATTTGGGTATTAAAATCAGCCAATTATAAAAGCACTGAGGATGTGGAATACTGACAGTTTAGTTAAAAAGACTTTCCATTTTTGATCCTGTTACAGAAAGCTTTAGCATCAGAGGAGAAAGTAAGCTGTATGCCCGGGAGCCCATCATTCACAAATTCTTCCTTCCTGAACACTTGTACACATAAACATTTCAGAAACATCACTAACAAAAACACCACCATAGAGCTGGGGATTTAGCTCAGTGGTTCCAGTGTCTGCCTGGCAAGCTCAAAGTCAAGAGTTTAATCCCCAGTACACATATCACACTGGTAGGCATGGTGACTCTTGCCTGTAATCCCAGCACTGAGGGTGCAGAGGCAGAAGGGCTGATGTTAGAGATTGCCTGGGCTACACAGTGAGCTCCGGGCTAGCCTGAAGTACAAAGGGAGAACCTGTACACTAAGCCTGCTGCAAAACAGGTTAGGTAAAGCTAACATTGGTTAGGGAAAGACTTTATGAACAAAACCTCTAGAGCATGAGATCTAGCAGAAGAAATCAACAAATGGGATCTCTTTTTATTAAAAAGCTTCTGCACAGCAAAGGAAACCACCACCAGAGCAAAGAGACAACCAACAATTTGGGAAAGAATCTTTACCAGCTGTCTCTCAGACAAAGGACTATTATCTAGAATATGTAAGGAGCTTAAAAATTCAGTCCCCCCAAATTTAAAGACACAATTAAAAAATGGGCCTCTGAAATGGACACTTTTCAGAGGAAGAAGTAAAAGGTGCCAAGAAGCATATGAAGAAATGTGCAACATCGCTGGTCATTTGAGAGATGCAGATGAAAACAACACTAAGATTTCATCTCACTCCACAAAGAATGGCTGTTATGTCAGAATTAGCCAGCAACAAATGCTGGTGAGGCTGCAGAGAAAAAGGAAGCTTTCTCCACTCTTGGAATGGAGACTGGTACAACCTCTACGGAAGTCAGTGTAGAGAATCTTTAAATAACTAGGATTAGAGGTCTCATTTGACTCTGCTATTGCCCTGCTAGTAATATGCACAAAAGAATTAAAAGAATCATATAATAGAGACATATGTGAGCACCCATGTTCACAGCAGCTCAGTTTGTGATAGCTCAATGTTGGAAACAACCCAAATGCCCATAAATGGAGCCTGAATAAAGAAGACGTGGCTTTTCTATAAAATGGAATATTACTGTGCCTTAAAGAATGATAAGTTTGAGCCACTTATACTCGAATGGACATACCTTGAGGACATACTCATAAGTGAAATAAATAGATGACATATATGTAAATATCACATCTGTTCTCTGGTGTGAGAAGCTGAAGATGTTAATGAGCTCTAGAATGTATAATGGATATTGTGAAATAGAAAATACAAAGGGAAATGTGGTGGAGGGGTGACTAATGAGGGGTAAAGAAAAAACTCATGTATTTAGGGGGCAGAGGGTTGTGGTGCGGGGAGAATAGGAAAAATGAGAATTAAATTGTGTCATATACTGTTACAAATTTCTGATATTGAATGTGCTTATGATGTGTATATACAATATACTAATAAAGACAATTTTAAAAAACACCTAAAAAAAAACAAAGCAAAACAAAAACCCAGCACAGCACAGGAAATATGCTCTGATCCACTGGATAAATCCATGCTGCATCCCTTCTGCTCTAGCTAACACAGTGAGCTTTAGTAGTCAAGAGCTTGTTCATTAAGAACAAGATTTGGAGGTGATTTTCTAACTTCCATTTTTAAAAGTGTATTCTCTACTTTTTTATTCAAATTTAAATAAGCAGGAGATTTGATTCCATCTGCCATATATCAAATTTTAATATTGAAATAGCTTTATAGCCAAACAGTTATTTTTAAAACCACTTTGGATATTTTTTTTTCTAAGAACTAAGTACTTCATTGTATAAAAACAAGAGAAACAAGTGTATAAAAGCAAGTGAAGTAGTTTTGCACAGAATATCTTAATTGGCATTAACTGAGATGGAACCATCTTTATAGATGAGGAAGTTCAAAGTTCATATTAAATAAATCACAAAGACGGAAGTAGAATTCATTTACTTGTGTATCAGCCTTCCTGAAATGTTAGAAATTGCAAAGTGGCTGAGCTATTTCTGCTAGTGATTCTATAATACAAAGCAGTGAATCTGTAATTTTTTACTGGAGAAATAATATTTCTGTACTTTTATTTTTCTACCTTATGGTTTTCTTGTTGCTAAGAGCTATCAGACACAGGTGGATAAAATTATTCACTTTTCTTATTATCATAATTACCAAGAAGTTTTCTGTTTTTAACATGTTCTGTAGAAAATAGTTCAGAAAATTTCCTACATGCAAGAATATTAAAAAATAAATATCCTATTGCAGAGAAAACATCATGTGAGCTAAAAAGGATAAAAAGTAATCTACAAATAAATGAACAGTTCATTGTTCTGTATTTCACAGCTCAGATATTTTATGTGTATCTGTTTGTCTCTGTAACATTTAATGGAAAGAGATTACGTGTCATGCTTCCTTCCTTGTTCCAAATCACTGCAGGTGCTCTTACATACGAGAGTGTTAAATGAGATTTATAGATATGTGCGGCTGACAGAGTGTCCCACACTCCGGATACCAGCCGTGCCTCAAAGCACAAGCTCTCCGTTCTAAACGCAATGAGTTACACTGCATTTGCTACTTGCTCTCTCCTTTTTCCTTTAGTCCCACTTAACTAGTGCCAAAACTTTTCTCACGGGGTTCAAAGTCTTCTGTGATGAAGCACCAGTCCCCTGGGAAAGTTGGCTTGTGGATTTATGTCCACACTGACTTGGGGTGCTGTCAGGAGGGCAGCTTTGGATGAAGTGACTGAGAGAACCTGGCTGACTCCAAGTCTGAAATCTCGGTGTCTGCATGCCTGAGAGGAAGACTGAGAAGAAAAGAGTGAAGAATCTTTATGTTACTTAATTTTATACATATTAAGTTCTTCACTTGATCTTAGCCAAAAGGCTGAGAAGCGATTACATATTAAGTTCTTAACACTTATGTTTATCCTTTTCTTGTATTCTCTTTCTTGTGTTCTTCCTCTGTTCTCCTTTTGGTGAGATTCACAAAAGACTCTCACTTTCACTTACTCAACATGATGGTTGTAGTCAACGATCTATTACATTCTTGAAAAATATCAAGAGGGGATGTAGAGCGTTACAAGTCATGGTACAAAATAAAGAATTATGTTAACTAGTCAGATTTAGTCATTTTACAATATGCGTGTGCTTCAAAGTATGGTGGTGTGTGCCTGTAATCCTAGCACTCGGAAGGCTGAGGCAGGAAGATCACTGCAATTTGGAGGCCAACCTGGGTCACAGAGTGAGTTCAGGGCCAGCCTGAACAAAGTGAGCCTCTGTTTGAAAACAACAAAACAAAACAGGGGGCAAGGGGTTGTAGGGAGAGCGGGAGAAGGTGAAAACATGAGAATAGAGATGTGTCATCATGTACTGGCACACATGCCCAGGGTTGAATGTGATCATAATGTACGGATAAAATGTACCAATAAAATCAATTAAAAATAAAAATAAGTTAAATTGCTGCTTTTTTGACAAAAACAAAACAGAAAAACCAAAACCCCCAAGCCTTAAGGTGTTGCATGTGGTATAAACAGACAGTTCACCTGTATTTGTTAATTTTCTTATAATAAGATACATTTGTAAAGTTCTTTGTATTTTAAAGGACAAAAGTACCTCTAACTTATTGAATCCACTACTGGTTTTGATTTTCTCTAGCTGAATATCAGGCCACCTTCTAATGGACAACTTTAATTTGTTTAATGAGCTTAGCAGATAAATTTAGACTTCCGCTGAATTATTATTATTATTATTATTATTATTATTATTATTATTATTATTATTATTGAGACAGGGTCTCGCTTTGTAATTCAGGCTGGCTCTGAGCTCACTATGTAGCCTAGGCAAGCTTCGAACTCAGCAATCCTCCTGTCTCTGCCTCCCGAGGGCTGGGATGACAGGCGTGAGCCACCACGCCCAGCACTGTGGTATGTGGTATTGATTGTTGGTGGGCATGAGTCTCCACGCCCAACATTGTCTGTGGTTACTGGGGATCGAACTCAGGACCTTGTGCTTGCAAGGCAGGCACAGGAACCACTGAGCTAACCCTCCAGCCCATGCTGAATTATTTTTGCAAGAAACTAAAAGTGTTTTTTAAAATTATTTTTGGCATACACAGAGAATTGAGTCAGAATATTGCACTATTCTACACTTCTCTCTACAAGTCGTTTGATATTCTCTCTTCCAAGAGCTTCTGATGTGATTTTAAATTGTTTCCTTGTAATTTAAGTTTCCCATTTGACTTCATCAGAAATCATGTATGTGTGGGTGTTGACTATTCCTGCTGAATATACATTTAGCAGTGATCTTATAAGATAGCAGCACATGTACAGGAACTTGTAGTCATAAAACGTCCTATGAAACAATGCCTGAGGAGACACTGGGGTCATCATGGACATCGTGTCTCGGGCAGGGATGCGAGCGGAGCTGTAACGAGCCAGGTAAATGAGCTTCCCTGTAGTTCCGATGCTCAGGAGCAACTCTGCAGGACGAAGAACGGCAGTTACACTTTTCCCGGCCACCGCTAAATGAGCTCAGAGTCCTATTTTTCACGTGAAAGTTGAAATCGAATTTGAGACTGGAGGGAATCTTTTCACTCCTGTCCTCTCCGTGACTCTGGAAGTGCCTCCTCCATTGTCACTGACAGCTTAATGAACAGAAGGATTCTTTCAAAGCTGAAAACGGTGTCATTTGTTATTACTGTCCCTCTGTAATGCCGAATGATGGCATTGGTGTGTTTCGCTCTCATCTACCATTTTTCTTTCTTCGGTGGAATTTCCCTGTGCTGCTCCGTTGGGATATAACACATCCATCACTAGACAAGCTGTGTGAATCTGATGAGAAAGTAAATATTACTCTTTTCACCAATGAGGTAACATAAGCATAGAGCTGAAGTGATTTGTCAAAACAACAGCCACTTAGCTGTCGAGTCTGCACTGAAAGCAGCGCCATGCTTTCTAATTCTGTGTCTGTAAATTAAACCATGGACCTCGTGTTGCAGTTTCTCTTCATACTGAAATGTATTGAAAGGTTTAATAAGACCGCAAAGCACTGCTTATGCTCCCTAATATTTTTGCTAGCTGAATTGAATCAGGAATCACATTATCAAAAGAATTCTCCCAGCCCAATTATTTGTAGATCCTGTTTAAGAATTTGGAGGAACTAGGGCCAGAAATTTAGCTCAGTAGTTCCAGAGATTTAGCTCAGTGGTTCTGGCGCCTGCCTAGCAAATGCATGGTCCCTGGTTCGATCCTGTTAACCACATACAATGCTGGGCATGGTGACTCATGCCCACCAGCAATTAGTACCACATCCCACAATGCTGGGTGTGGTGGCTCATGCTTGTAATCCCAGTACTGGGGAGGCAGAGACAGGAGGATTTCTGAGTTCGAGGCTTGCCTGGGCTACATAGTGAGCTCAGGGCCAGCCTGGACTACAAAGCAAGACCCTGTCTCAAAAAAAAAAAAAAAAGTATATATTCTTAAGCTCTTTTTGCTAATATTATGCACATATTATAAACTCCTGAAGCAAATTCATTTTATTTTCATTCACATGCTTTTATGTGCTTCCAGTAATAACTAATTGCAGAGGTGTTATGTTCAGGAAGGAGACTTTAAAAGTCACTCAAAATGTTGGTTTGAATCTGCTATTCAAAGGAAATAAGAAAATTAAAATACTCCCTCCAGAAATTTTCTTTTTGATAATATATTTTCTACAAAATCAAACATATTGCTATCAACATATCTTTTTAGTACAATATTATTTTTAACATCACCTTGTAAAATTTCTATTCTCAAAAAGTATATCTCTAATATAATTTCAATATATTAACTGTCTGTTAAAAGTACCTTTCTTTTTATTTTCATCTTGTACAATTTTTAAAAGTCAAAGTTCGGAAGAAACTGCATGCACATAAAAGAGATATTTTTATATAATTTATATTCTAATGTAGAATGCTTTTCCCATTTATTGGCTTTTATTTTACATTTGATAATAGGTGAAATCATCACATTGGGCTGTTTTTTACGTAAGAAAACCTCAATGAGAAATCCAGAGATTGCATACTGTTAAACAGATGTATTGATTTTCAAGGTTTCACTCCACAGGAACTAGACTAAATATCATTGCCAAGGAAAAGCAATTTAAAAAGTAGAAACAGGAAATTCTTTCGTTTTCTAGAAACTTTAAGAAAATACTAAATAATCCTTACAAGCTTAACACAAGAAAAAATTTGGCTGTACTTTCTAAAATTGACTCCATTGTCTCTAATAGTTTATAGATAATAATAGTTTCTGCTTGTTAGGGATATTGTGGAGATTAAATGGAATTGCACACTTAAAATGTATAGACAAAGGTCTAGCATGCGTTCAGTATATCATAAATGTCACTATTTTTATCATGCCAAGAAGCTTAGTTCTTTTATCTTTATCTCATGCATGATTATCAAAGTAACATTTCTTATATACAGTGAAAGATCTCTATTTACATATATAGACAGAAAAATTCTGACAAAAATGTTCTTGATGTAACCATCATCTCACTATAAAAGTAAGAATGTCTTCACCACTAAAAAAGTTCTTTCTACTTTTTAACTGAAGGGAACTATTGATCCAAATATAGAAAAAAAATTTAATTTTGTCTTAGAATTTCATACAACCTGAATTCTACAATGTACACATTTTGTTGTCTTGAAAATGTTTGGAAATGTACTCATAATAGTTATATATTTATCACAAATAGTTCCACTTTTATTGATCAGTAATCCATTGTTACTGCTTCTTCTATTTATCCATTGATGGAAATGGGAAAATTTTCAATTTTGGCTACTACAGATAAAATTATTTAAGTATGTTTACATGACTCTTTCTGTGTTTTAATTTTTCTTTTGAGACTGTCTAGAAGTAAAAGTTTTATAAAGCTGAGTTTTCCAAAGAACAGATTTTTATTCATATCCATTATGTATGAGAGCTCTGTATCATGTTCATTACTTAATATTGCCAATCTTTTCATTTTGGGGGCATTCTGTGGCTCACAGTAATAGTAAGGCTTCACACTTCATTAAATTTATACTGTAGCAATTTTTTTTTAATTTGCTGTACCTAAGTTTGTGAGGACTCAAACTCATGACCATGGACTTGAAGAACAGGTGACACTGCCACTGAGCTAAATCCCTGGTCCTGCAGTATTCTTATTTACTGATCATTATTTTTGTGACTTTCAAACATTTTTACAACTTCATGTTTTATCTGTGTTCAAATTATTTGGCTATGTTTCTTGGGTGGGATGATTTTTTTATTATTGAATTATAAGAAAATATTTATTATGGATAGTGAGGGTGGTTTTTTTTAGTATTTGTATATTTTTTTCCAATTTATAACGTATGCTTCCCTTTTTCCTTTATTGATTTTATTGGTATATTTCATACATATATTCTGATCACCCTCAACACTGAGAATTTGTACCTGTACCTAACACATCTTGATTCTGTTTTTCCCTTTCCCTTGCCTCCTGATAGCCCCCACCTCTATATACATAAGCTTTGTTTCCATTTTTTTGTTTTTACCATCAAATCTTTTTCTTTCCCTTCACTTACCTGTCTGTTTTTCCTTTGAACATTTTCTTCCTATTTCACAGTACCTATCATGCATTGCGGACCTCATTTACACCTTCAGTTTCTCACATTAGAGAACCAATGCAGTATTTACACATCTGTGTCTTATTTATTTAACTTACTGAGGATTCTTTTCAAAACTAAGTACTTCCAATTTGAGTAAAATTTCAATTTTTATATAGTTCAAACTTTTGAGTGTTCCCATGGAATAAACAGTAGAAATAAATTTAACATCACAGACGTTCCTAGTCACCATCCTTATGAACTGATACACTGTGACAGTACAACACAGAACTTGTGATTGTAACCTTGTTAAGCTTTTGAGAATTTAGGCTACAGTTGTTTTTGAAAAATCAAGAACTTCCTAAGTCTTTTCTACAGTTCCTAGGACGTTAGCACTTTCCTTGTGATTTACTTTTTTCTTCAAAATTTGACTTTAATTTTTACAACTTACCAGCAACTTAAGCTTTAGGCTTAACTATTTTCTCTCCAGGAAGTCCTTTCCTAAAACTTTCTTCCAAATTTTACTAGACCTGGCATATAAAAACAAAAGAAAGAGCCGGGAGTGGTGGCTCACGCCTATAATCCCAGCACTCGGGAGGCAGAGACAGGAGGATTGCTGAGTTCGAAGCTTGCCTAGGCTATGTAGTGAGCTCAGAGCCAGCCCAAACTACAAAGCGAGACCCTGTCTAAAAAAAAAAAAAAAAAAAAAAAAAAAAAAAAAAAAAAAAAAAAAAAAAAAAAAAAAAAAAAAAAAAAAAAAAAAAAAAAAAAAAAAAAAAAAAAAAAAAAAAAAAAAAGAGCCTAACATAAACATATAGGAAACAAAATGAAACAAAACCAAAAAGACTGAAACCAAAAACAACCTGAGTCTGGAATTCAACCTGGAGAGACTTGAATTTCTGGGAGTAAGCCCAGGACAGGAATCCATAAAAGAACCGTGGTATCACAAAAGGGATGAATTACAACTGTTTCAAAAAGGTAATACGTAACTGTGATTGACTGTGCTCAATGTGTCTTTTTTTTTAAGTAAACTGAATTATTAGTGCACTTAAGTATACCTAATGATCCCATTCTTCATTGAAAGTCAGTGCCTCTCATTTCTCCTGTTACCCTGGTCTCCCTTCAACCCTGTACCCCGTTAGATACGTAAGCTCGGGAACCTGAAATGCCAAAGTTTCTGAGAAGGTCAATAAGAGTGAGATTGAAAAGTTTTTAAAATTCTTTTAATTAGCCCTCTTAGACATTCCCTCTGTAATCCTGCTGGAAATCTTTGGCCTTTAATATCACACATCCAAGACCTATAACAGAAGCAAGTTAGTTTTTTTTTTTTTTACTGGTATATTAAAAAATCCCATGTAATACTGTTCTGAGTTATGACAGTGACATGCTCACATGAGTTTAATAATGCGAAGAAAGTGTAGAGATTTTAAATTGCTGTATAACTCCATAAAGAAAATCTAGCCTGCTTACAGCTTGGGAGACTTTATGGATAATATTCAAAATTAGAGATTTATGTAACTCCCTCTGGGAAGAAATTACACAAATGATGAGATAAATACAATTGCATAAGACATTTAATTAACAATATAACTTCAGGAAACTAAATTCTTCAAGAAAAGATTTAAGATTGTGTGCATACATAATTGTCTTTATTGAGGTAACTTGAAGTTCTACTTTTTTTTTTTTTTTTTGAGACAGGGTCTCGCTTTATAGTTCAGGATGGCTCTGAGCTCACTCTGTAGCTCAGGCAAGCCTGGAACTCAGCAATCCTGTCTCTGCCTCCCGAGTGCTGGGATGACAGACAAGAGCCACCATGCCCAGCAAAGTTCTACTTTTTTCTGTAAAAAATGAAGGTTTTAATTTGTCATCAAGATCCAAAGAACTTTCAAAACAAATAAAGACTGAAGTTACTTTCTCTTATAAATGATTCTTAGGATAACACTGCCTTCTGCTCAGACTTCCTGCAGCCATAATTTTAAAATCCCACAGGGTTGACTCAGCTCTTTATCTTTTCTAAGATAGATACAGAGAACTAGCAATTTTAATGTCTAGGAGTGTGGTGTTTCTAAAAGGGTAGATGTTCTATAAATGTTTATTTAAAGATGAATTGACAGTTCTTTTTATTAGGGTGTTCAATGTTCTCAGCGTTTCTGTTTCAAAAAATAAAAGGCATTAGTACCATATAAACTATGTCCTAAATGTTCCTCTTTTTCAATTTCTGATATAGCACATGAAACAGAGGTAAGTACATAGTTCAGAATTATTTTCCTTAAAAGGCACAGACAGTGGAGTTCTTATTTATCTGTATTTATATAATTAATTTAACAGTCTCTGTGTATAATCTGTGCATAGCCTCATTTATACCGTTTGGTTAATCTTGAATTGTTTATGTGGTTATTTTTGACAAATCCCCTAAAACTAGATTAGAACAGTCTTACAGCTTTTCTCTGAATGTCTTCTAAAGCCTGCTGCGTACTGGTGGGGCTTTCGAGTGACTAGTTCATGGTTGCATAATACTGAACTAAGGGTCTATGGTTCTAGATTAGCCCACTGAATGGTTCGGCATAGTTCTGGGTGTCACTGAATGGATTTCTGAAGATGGAAGTCTCCCCTTGGGTATCAGCATCACTAACCCTTAGGGTGTAGCCTGGATAGATTACAAAAGGCAGAAGCAGGAAACCCGCCACTCCCTGCCTGCCATGACTGAACTGTTTCTCCTCTATGATGTCGCTCTGCCATGCTGCCATGTCTTGGAGCAAACTGACTATGGACTCTACAAACTGTGAACTAAAATAAACCTTCCTTTGTCAACTTGTGGAGATTGTGTATTTTTGTCTCAGCAATGACAAAACACCTAAGACAAACATAGAACATAGTTCTTTCAGAAGCTCCTTTAGTCATGATGATATTACTCATATTTTTTTAGAAGACTCATCAGAGTACTGATATATTTGGTGAAAACGTAAAGCATTGATGAGTGTACTTTATATGAGTGTACATTATGTACTAATGTTTCTTTATATGTTCACACACCTGTACTAATATGTGAGTCTTTTCCAACACAAGCTAATTACCTGGCAACAATCAATTCTGACACTTTGGACCTGGAGTTAGCATTGGATCCCAATGGCTTGTTACCACATGATGCTCTCATTTCAGATGTCAATCAGAAGTCTGAGCCTCCCATGTGTCCGAGTGATTTTCTATAAACCAAGGGCTTTCGAGGTTCCCTCCTTGTGTTTTATTAATTTGTTAGCTTGCTGAAAGATATAAGAGGAGCACATTATGCGTGTTAACTGGTTTATCATCAGAGATATTATCAGGCATATGCAACACAGGCAGATGAAGATTTGCACGAACGGGAATCCTGTCCCCACGGTGCTGGGCTGGACTGCCTTCTATGTGGGTTTTCTTGGGAGCAAACCTGAAAGCACACGAATCTGATTGTTCAAAACATTTCCTGAAGCAGAATCTCCATCCTTTCTCATCTCCTGTGAGTGAAACTGAGAATTCCAACTGTCTAATCACTTGGATCCAAGCTAATCACTGGATCCTATCCCAAGTCACCTGGCGATTGATGACTCAGGTGTGTTAAAGACTGAAAGTAGCTCCTTGTGAATAAAAACAAAACAAAAATCAATTGAATTTCAAAACATTCAAAAGCTTGAACTTCCAATAATCTTTTGTGATATCTGTTATATTCTAAAACATATTATTTTTCCTAGAAAACACAGCTACATGCAAAATCACTCACAGACTGTGCCATCATTTTTGTTCTTTGGGTCTCATCACTTTCTGCAGTGTAACCTGGAAGAAATTGACTTTTAAAACCTTTTCCAAACTCTACTGTTTTAGAAAGCATCACCCTACAACATTGAGTCATAGTTATAAGTTCTATCTTCAATTTTCTTTCCTTTGTACATTTATTTCTCCAGTGGCAAATATTTGATTCTGTCCAGTAAAGTTAAAGATTATGCATAGAAGCCGAATGAAGCAAACTATCCTTCGGAAGAAGTGATCAGCCACATTAAGACAATTTGCCACTGGAACCTTTCTTCACAAAGCCATTCTTTGAAAATATGAAGCTATGAGTTGAAACATCCTGAATGTGAACCATTTTCTTTGAAGTATCTTTGTGCAGTGCAAGCTCAGGATATAGCTTTAGCAAAACAGAGAAATCCTTTTACCCAAATATGTTATTACTTCAAAATAAAACATGTAAAAAAGACACCTTGGGGGAAAAAATTCCTATAACTGAAAATTTTGGTGGTTTTAAGATTGTGCCAAAACCTGGGAAAATAAGACTAAAAG
>PVIC010041870.1:0-16007 GCA_004025085.1 Thryonomys swinderianus | reverse complement strand
CATTCTATTCATAATTTTATTATTTCTATGGATAAGACTATCTGATACCTCTATCATAATTGACATTTACCACTATATTTTGTTGATCTGGTGATTAAAAGAGAGTAAACTAAATATCTTTCTGCCTGTACATTGTATAAGTAAATGCATATAGTTCCTTATGAGTAATGTGTGTATGTGATATAGACACACACACACACATTTATACATGTAAAAGTAAGAAGACAAGCTATAAGAACATAAGTGAGAAAAAGACAATATGTCTAGTAAAAAGGTACATTTTAATCAGCCTTAAAATATTAGTTTGCAATAAAAATGAAAGTTGTTTTAGCTGCATTGTGATCATAGGTCAGAGTTAACAAAAATAATTTTAGGCAAAAACTGAGCAAAAATGCTTTAAAGTACAAAAGATGGCTAACAGACAGTAGAAAGGAAGAGTGCCTTAGATACCTTTTACTTTTTTTAGTACCTTCTACTGCTGAGACAAATACCCAAGCATCAAAGTTAAAGGGGAAAGTGTTTATTTAGTTCACAGTTTATAGAGGTTTGAGTCCATAATCAGCTGGCTTCAAGGCAGGTGGCAGAGGGGCAACAATTCATGGCAGCGTAAGCAACAAAAATAACAAGGGACCTTAACAACATCTTTCTGGCCCTTTCTCCCCATCCAGATACTTGGATTAGCTTGGTGCCAAACCAGTCACTCATATACAGTGATTTAATAAATCACTCACCCTTAGTCCCAACATCACACACTATACATTCAGCCACCTCTAAAAAGGAAAGCTCCCACATTGTCTATGTGAGGGGGCACATCTAAACACAAGGCAAAACAAACAGGAATATAAAAGAGGAAATAAAATTAACAAAACATATGAGAAAGTGATTAGTCCTCCAGAGATGCAAATTAAGATATCTTTTTTTCTCTAAAAAATTAACAAAGATTGAGAGAGCATAAGGGCAGGTGCTCTGAGGGGGTATGACAATATAAGTGCATTTCTACAATATTAGTGGGAATATAAATTGAAAACGCTATTTCAATTGATAGCACTCATTTAATTTGGACCAAGGGTAGAGTTTTACCCTTTACCTCCTTACACAATTTCCAAAAGTTTATTATACTAGGGAACTAATTCCAATGATTGAGAAAAACCTATAGTTAAAAGGCAGCCTGGCAGGGGCCTTAAGTGTTGGGCTGTAAGAGTGGTGAGATGGACGATGATGTTGTTGCTTTGATGAAATATTGTGTAATATGCTATTTACAAAACCTGTTCATGGTCTGGGGATTTAGCTCAGTGGTGCTGCATGCTGGCAACACACAAAAGAAAACAACAACAACAACAAAAAAAATACCTGTTCACAATGGAGAAAATGCTTACACTAAAAGTAAGAAAAAAACAGCCTAAGAGTTGCATGTGGAGGATTAAGTCAATTATAGAAAAAAGAAGAAAAAAACAAAACCTCAAAAATGATTATGTAGCCAGGTGTGGTGGCTCATGCCTGTAATCCCAGCACTCGGGAGGCAGAGACAGGAGGATTGCTGAGTTCGAGGCTTGCCTGGGCTACATAGTGGGCTCAGGGCCAGTCTGAACTACAAAGCAAGACCCTATCTCAAAAAAAAAAAAAAAAAGATTATGTAGGAAAAAAGGTTTTTTTAAAAAACAAATGTAAACCGTGATTTTATTTGGATGATGATATAGTTTCCTGGCTCCCATGTCTCTAAATCTATAGAAACAAATAAAACCTTCTACTGAAATTATGCTAGTTTGGATCTTGAATGTCCCCAGAGGTCCATCTTGGTCCTCCACATGATATGATTGGGAGGTGGTGGAACCTTTAAGAGGTGGGGTCTAGCAGGGGGAAGTGAGGTCATGGTGGTCATGCCTTGGAAGGAAGTAGCAGGACCTGAGTCTCTTTCGCTTCCTACTTTTGCTTCCAGGTCATAGTGTGAGTGGCATTGTTCCACTGCATGCTCCTTGCAGTTGCTCTCCACCCCTTCCCCCAAGCAGAGGCCTAAAAACAATGGGTTCACCCGTTAAGGCCTAAGACCTTGAAAACTATGAGCCAAAATAAATACTTTCTCTTTGTATGTCATTTACCTCAGGTATTTATTTCACTGACAGAAACCTTACTAACACAAGTTATAAATTTAAAACCTGTCAGTAACAACCAAGGCCAATGAATGAATGGTGAGGCTCCTTTTCTGGTGTCAGATGAAAAATCTTACCATGAAGGGAAATGGGGGAATTTTCCAAAAAGTCAGACATGGACAAGGTCTAATTTGAGTCATTACGATAAAACATGAAGTCTGCAACTGACAATCTTCTAGTTACCTTATCACTTTGTAACCTTTCTGGTCACCTGAACGATTCCATCTACCAAACATAGTGGAGTCACCACTCAGCTGGGGCTATGTGGGCTTCTCAGTTCTCCCCACTGGCCTCTCCCTCTTTGCCTGCCATATGTGCCCTTCTGTTTCTCAGACACATCTACAGACTGGATGGAGGAACAAGCCACGTCTGGGCCATTCTGAGTGATGATCTCTAGCACACCATTATGGAGCCCAGTTTCATTGAACCTGGTATCTCCGGTTCTTTTAAAATTACTCCTGCAGCTATTAGTGACATAAGAAACTACAGCTAGAAAATCTTACAGAAATCTTAGCTACCATGGGTGAACTAGGCGGAGGATCTTCAAGGTTTGGAAGGGAAAAACATTAAAAGTAAATACTTCAGGAAAATTTTTTGTATTCTTTTTTTTTTTGGTACTGGGGATAGAACTTGGGCCCTTGTGCTTCCAAGGTAGGTGCAGTACCACTTGAGCTAAATCCCCAGCCCTATATTCTTTCTCATAGGAAAGAAGACCAACTTTGTGCTTCCCCCTTCTGCTAGCCAATAATACTCACTCACCTGTCAGGTCTCAAATCCAGCACCCCCGCTGGTGGTGTTCTCAACTCCTGAACTAGGGTGGGCCCTCCACCCTGCAGTGCTGTCCTGCCTTCTTTCCTAGGACTTCTGGAGAGTACTTGTTTTAAACCTTCCTTGCCTGTTGAACTCTGAGCTCCAGAAGAGCAAAAGATTTTATCTGTCTTATTTTTCATCACGTCCCCAGTCCCAAGAACAGGAGCCTGGCATGCACTGGGTGCTGAATAAATATTTGTTTAATGAGTGAATTTTCTGGTGTGATCTACAAAGACAGAGAAAGAGCTTTCGGCACAAATCCAAATAGCAATGGCATTGAAAAAGAGAACTCCTAAAAGCATTATTTTCCTTCCGTCTTTAAACTTTGTGTTTTCACTCTACAGACACATTCATACATTGTCATTGTGTCATTTGTTCTGAGTTGAAGAAGATTGGACTTGGTTTTTGTGCTTGTGGGGGATAAGCACATACCTGGGTGTTCCTCTGAAAGGAATATAGGCGACATGACGGACCTTTCTAAGATTATAATCTAAACACTCTTTAGATCGCTTTCCTTCCTTTCTCGAGTGGTATTTCTATACAAGTACGGCTCAGCACGGGCTGAGAACTGCTGGGAAAGCCCTACGAGGTGACCTTCCTGAGCATCTCCAGACCCCCCTCAGTCTCTCTTTCCTGACGTTCACAACAAATGGCTCCACTTAGCACATCTGTTATTCTGCCACCTCCACTTCCTTGCCTTTTGTAAAAGCAAAATTCTTAGAATTTATCTTACAGGCACAAATCACTGTGTAATTCTTTGCATTTACTTAGTAGCTAGTGAACATGTAACTACAGAGCTGAACAATTACCACATACTGTAATCATGCAAAGATTTTAATCTTTCAAATTAGATCTCACCTCCACATGGGGAAGAAAAGAAAATTTACAGGATAATGAGCTCAGGGCCTCACTAGCACTTCCAGTCATTGTCAGGAAGTCCTTCTCCTGAATACTATGAAGGTACCATTTATTTTTTATTAAGTGCCTTTTATTAAAAACCACCCTGCATTCTTCACATGGAAGACACAGGAGAAAATCATTTCACAAGCAGAGACAGACCTTCTTCTGTAAAGAGCCCTGGACACAGGGGAGATATTTGGCCATCCAACTATAAAAAGGGAGCCAAGTCAAATTTTTAGTAGGATTGCAGAAAAAGGAAAACAAAAACAAAAACAAAAACTAACTTGTATTTATTCTTTACTTTCAACATTTTTTTTTTTTTTTTTTTTTTGCTTTTTGGAGACAGGGTCTCGCTTTGTAGTTCAGGCTGGCCCTGAGCTCACTATGTAGCCCAGGCAAGCCTCGAACTCAGCAATCCTCCTGTCTCTGCCTCCCGAGTGCTGGAATTACAGGCGTGAGCCACCACGCCCGGCACTGTGGTATGTGGCATTGATGGCTGGTGGGAGTGAGTCTCCACGCCCAGCATTGTATGTGGTTACCGGGGGCCGAACTCAGGACTTTGTGCTTGCGAGGCAGGCACCGGAACCACTGAGCCAACCCTCCGGCCCCACTGTGGCATTTTCTAATAGACACTTATGGAGTTCTTCTTTTCCACTTGGTGTATCCAAAACTTTGAGGAAAGTCTGGAACTACAGAGCAACCTAACCAGCTCCACCTTCCTCGCTGGAGAGGACTGTGCACGACTCTGTGCCTCCACCTGCAGTGCTGTCAGGTTCACAACTTGAAATCTGCTCTGGTGGTACTCCTTACTCTGTGGACATCTGGGGGAGGCCTCCTCCTGCCTCTCTGCTTGTTATACATTGCCACTGAGCCCTTCCTTCCTTCCTTCCTTCCTTCCTTCCTTCCTTCCTTCCTTCCTTCCTTCCTTCCTTCCTTCCTTTCTCTCTCTCTCTCTCTCTCTTTCTTTCTTGAAATAGAGTCTCACTCTGTAGTTCAGGCTGGCCCTGAGCTCACTGTGTAGCCCAGGCAAGCCTCAAACTCACAGTAATCCTCTTGCCTCTGCCCCCTGAGAGCTGGGATTACAGGTGTGAGCCACTATGCCTGGCACTGTGATGTGTGTGGTACTGATTGGTGGTGGGCGTGAGTCACCAGACCCGTGTATTGTTGTATGTGGTTACTGGGGATCGAATGAGGGACCTTGTGTTTGCTAGGCAGGTGCCAAAATCACTGAGCTAAATCTCTGGCCCCAATGAATCCTCATCTTAAACTACTTTTAGTAGGGCTGGGGATTTACCTCAGTGGTTCTGGCACATGTCTGGCAAGCTCAAGGTCCTGAGTTCAATCCTGGTAGCCATACATCACAATGCCAGGCATGGTGGCTCACACCCACCATCAATCAGTATCATACACCAAAATGCCAGGTATAGTGGCTCACGCCTGTAATCCTAGCACTTGGGAGACAGAGGCAGAAGGATTGCTGAGTTTGAGGCTGGCCTGGGCTACATAGTGAGCTCAGGGCCAGCCTGAACTACAGGGCGAGACCCTGTCACAAAACAAAAACAAAAACAATCGGCCGGGCATGGTGGCTCACGCCTGTAATCCCAGCACTCGGGAGGCAGAGGCAGGAGGATTGCTGAGTTCGAGGCTTGCCTGGGCTACAGAGTGAGCTCAGGGTCAGCCTGAATTATAGAGACCCTGTCTAAAAAAAACAAAAACAAAAACAATCTACCTTCAGTAGATGGCAGAAGAGAAAGGCAGGTAAAAAGAGAGGAGAAAGATCCGCATATACACCACACACACACACACACACACACACACACACACACACAATGGCCTAGCTTGAATCCCTAGACAGAGTGAAACCTCAATAAATGTTAATTTCTTTTTCTTCTTGAGCAGCAGAGGCCAGAGGCTTGAGGTGCACAGCTGATCCTCACCGTGATCAGCAGCAGCAGGAGGGCCCAGCAGACTCTGCTGCCTGTTGAGTCAGTTGTCTGATCAGGGTGGCGTTTTCAGGTGGGGAGGTGCCAGGAGAGGGAGACGAGGTGCCCAGAGATCTCACAGTTCCCTTCACCACACACCAGGAGCTGCACTCCTGAGTGTGCTGGGAAATGAGCTGAAGTGTGCGGGCCGTGCTGCGGGGGCTCGGCCCTGGAGTAGTTTCGCTTCCAGATATGTAAAAATAAGCCTTAGAACTTAGTGACTTTCAACTCTGCAATCTCATTAGATGTCATGAACTGTCCTTTATTTACTATAGTAAAAAAGTCATCAGGATGAAGTTATTTGTCAATAAAAAATATTCTTGCAAGTTTTCACATGATCTGTTGCCAAGTTAGTACCTGCGAGACACAGAAGCAAGACAAAGTCTGGAACTTGTGTCCAACAGTCTCGTCAGGTCAAAAGCCAGGCCACAGAACAGAGTGAGAGAACACTTAATTGCCGGGCTGTTTGATACTAAAAATAATTCAGTAGGGTTTAGGGAAGGGAGGGTGCGCTGTGGGTAGATAATTCTTAAAGAGTATGATAATAGAGCCTCCTGAGTTTCCATGGCTGCTAATGCATTTCTTTGTATTATTATGAAGCCCCCATTACTATCATCAGTAAAATTATAGCACTGCTAGTAGAGATCCATAATAATAAATTCTTTACTATGGTTATAGACGCTTTCATCCTCAGAGCTGCACTCCAAAGTAGGCTGTGTGCCAAGGATTTCAAATCCTTCCTTTATAAGTCCTGAGTCAAGTTCAATAGCTTGTCTCTAGCTTTTTATTATGTCCTATCAGAGCCAGAGGAAAAAAAAATTAAGCCAAAATAAAACACAGCCTCCCCATAGTCACAGTTCCTGATGAAGAGTTAAGACTGACACCTGATTTCTTTTTCTTTTTTCTTCGTTTAAATTTTGAGACAAGGTCTCACTTTGTAGTACAGGCTGGCCTTGAACTCACTGTGTAGCCCAGGCTGGCCTTGAACTTGCCATAATGCTCCTCCTTCCTCAACCTCCAGAGTGCTGGGTTTATGTGCGTACACCACCACACCCCAGGTTGATACCAGATTTGAAGATGACTTGTGAACATAGAAAATTCCTCCCATGGCAGAGGAGACAGAAGAACCAAGGAAATAATACAGATGCTTCCTGTATATGGAGCAGAACCAGGATGTTTGTCTGTAGACCTGAAAGTGATAAGGAGCTTATGGACCATTATGAGAATTTTAGTTAAGGATGGTTGAACAGGGCCAGAGATTTAGCTCAGTGGTTCCGGCACCTGCCTTGCAAGCGCAAGGTCCTGAGTTCGATCCGGTAACCACATAGAATGCTGGATGTGGTGGCTCACGCCCGCCAGCAATCAATACCACATACCACAGTGCTGGGCATGGTGGCTCATGCCTGTAATCCCAGCACTCTGGAGGCAGAGAGAGACAGGAGGATTGCTGAGTTCATGGCGGCTTGCCTGGGCTACATAGTGAGCTCAGGGCCAGCCTGAACTACAAAGCAAGACCCTGTCTCAAAAAAAAAAAAAAAAAAAAAAAAAAAAAAAAAAAAAAAAAAAAAGATGGCTGTACACTGTTTTGGGCACTGATTGCAGCAAAGAAGTTAGGAAAGAAAAAAAATGCAAAGATTCTTTTCCTGAAGAAATTTTAATAGCACGTCATTCAGTAAGGGCAGAAAGTATTCCTATGTTTTAAAATGGCAGAGAAGATAAATTGGGAAGACATGCAAATTTATAGTCATCATTATCATCATTATCAGAAATACACAGGGTTTTTAGTATCTGGAAAATATAAAGATTAAATATCAAGGCATTAAAAAATGCACCTTAGGGCTGGAGATTTAGCTCAGGGGTTCCAGTACCTGCCTAGCAAGCACAAGGACCCTGGTTCGATTCCCTGGTAACCACATACAACAATACTGGGCGTGGTGACTCATGTCCACCAGCAACCAGTACCACATACAAAAAAAAAAAAAAAAAAAACCGAAAAAGAGAAAGAAAAAAAATGTACCTTGACTTGGAATAGTCCCAAAATTAAATAGGCTCTCTCTCTATATATATATATTTTATTTATTTATTTATTTATTTATTTATTTATTTATTTATTTATTTATTTATTTATTTATTTTGAGTCAGGGTCTCTCTTTGTAGTTCAAACTGGCCCTGAGCTCACTAGCCCAGGCAAGCCTCTAACTCACACAATCTTCCTGCCTCTGCCTCCTGAGTGCTGGGATTACAGGTGTGAGCCACCACACCCAGCACTGTGGTATGTGGTTACTGGGGATTGAACTCAAGACCCTGAGTTTATAAGGCAGATGCTGGAAGCACCAAGGTAAATCCTCAGCCCGTGGGCTATACATTTTGTCAAATTATTTAGAAAATGCAGGCTACAGTAAATTTACCAGACCTAGAAATACCAATAATGACCTGTCATGCTGCTGTGGTAGGTGGTGGTAACCAGTTTGACCAAGAGCTCCCATTCGGATGGTCTTTGGTTTTACAGACTGCTGTGCCTGAGGAGAGACAGAGATTCAGATCTTGAATGATCTCGTTCAGTATTTCAGTCAGGCATTTACTAAACCTTTATTGAGTGTCTGTCTGTGTCCATGCTGGTCACTGAGGATAGGAAGTTAAGACTCACGCCCTTGAGGAGCCCTTGGTCAAGCAAATAGAACAGATGGGTTGGAAAACATGTAATTGCAAAACAACATAATGATGAATTATAATAAGGGGAAGTCGATAGGTAATTGCATTGCCATTTGCAAAAGGGCTGCCCTTTCATTTCTGAAATGATGTGTTGCTTCCCCTGCATAAAGGAATTATCCAAATCCTGTGCACTGTTCCGTGGGGACTCTCAGGGAGGGGAAGGCTATGTGAGAGCTGCTCTTTCTTTATCCTGCAGATAAAGCGCAGATGTGACAGAGATAGGAAGCCCATCTCTGAAGGACACTTTGTTGGAGGATGATTCGTTTTTACAGCATTCATATCATGCAGTATGGAACACTAGTGATGGAAGAATGCACTTCCTTTCTTATCTGGCAGAGCAGATATTGCCAGGCAACCTATTTTGCACAGTGACGTGGGGTCATCATCAGACATGAAGGCAAATGACTGAGTGGCACACGACTCAGTTGAAAATCCAAAGATTCAGTCGATCAAAAGATTATCTTCTTAAATGGGCATCAAATAAGACATTTTATTAATTTTGGAATTGAAAAGACTCCCCCACCCCAGGTTAACCAAGTTGAAAGGCAAAAACAATACTTGTTTTGTTAAATGCCTGACTGAAATACTGAATGAGATCATTCAAGATCTGAATCTCGGTGATTGGGTTGGAAAGCTGCATTATGTGAAATATCCATGGGGGCAGGAGTCCATCTGTAACACGAATTGATATAGAAGTTCTTCATTCTGGGTGTGTCTCAACTTCCAGTCCACACCTCTGGCTAGGTAGTTTCTTTCTGCAACCTTCAGTGGTAGGAAGGCATGCTACTGGTGAGGCTCGGAACAGGAATGATCTAAGTATCCTATGAACAGAAGGTGCTGCATTCAGACAAAATGATATTAAGACCTGAATCAAGTTTTCAGATAATTCAACGGTACAAGTGTTCAATTTGCATACGTGGATCTAATAAAGGCAATATGTAGACAGTTTAAGGTTGGATGTCACAGTCATACTGATTCAACGGCAAGCTTGTCCCTGTGTGAACAGGGATCTCTGGGTTGGTTGAGATCATCCTTCCAGAACTTTTCCTCAGAAGGCATTTTGATCAACTGCCCAAATCACTGGTGAGAACCTGTGTGGCAAGCCCAGCCATACCACCTGGAAGCTTGTGTTAACACTGGGAACTGCAGTCTACATTAGATGGGCGTGGAAAGGACCCAAGTGTGCCAGATGACTGAGGACAGGTGCAAAACACTCTCCAAATGTCCATTGGTGTGGCCTCCCCCCTGCTTGTCACTAGGGAGAAACTGGCCCCTGCCCTTGAGAACCAATACCTGCTAACACTTCAAAGAGTCTGCCTTTAACTAGAACTCACAACTTCTCAAACTTATCACAGAAACCAATTCTCCACCTTCTCCACTGGACTCAGTTTCTCTGACAAAAGTGTACTGCTGTCCCAGGGAAACTGAGTTTCTTAAAACTTGTTTGCTGGTGTTCTACTAACAAATACTTAAGCTAACAACTAAAAATTTTCATTGCGGACATAGTGAAGTTTATTTTTTTTCAATAGGTGGTGGAAAATATCAAGCATATGCATGATTGGAAGTAAGACTTGACTATAATTAAAATAAATATCTCATTATTCTGGAGTCAGAATTCAGATAGAATTTTTACCTGTGGGGTTTGCCTTTAAGAAAGTGTTGGTAAAAGAGAGACCTTGTCTCAAAAAAAAAAAAAGAAAGTGTTGGTAATTCTAGAAAACAATCCGCTCTAGGAACCTGAAATGATCAATGCCACTAATCAATACTGCATTGCTTATTCTGAATTCAGAACCCCCTTCAAAGGTCAAGCTTCATTCTCACAAACAGAACAAGGTGACAGGGAAAGATAGGGAGCCCGTGGATTTGAGGAGCCTTGGTGAGGGAACCAGAGCCCCCAGAGGAAGATCAGGGATGGGTACAGCGATGGCTTCCTTTGTCAAGTGTAATTAGGTTTATCAGGCAGTTTCAGAAGACAGGTCAGGTAGAAGTTAAGGATCTAGAAATTGATTCTCTCAAAATGATTTGCTTAGTGTGCTTGCCCTCTGATACACATCCCAGGGGATCCAGTGCTTATTTGTAAACTCAGCCTTAGAGCGCACTTGTAGGTGCTGGGGTCAAGGCTGAGACTTGGAACAAAGCGTTCTTTGCCTAAGTCTCTTACTATCCCTCCCACCTACTTCCTTTCATCCCCCAAAGCCTCTGGCAGAGACAGAAACAGCTGCCAGGTTGGAAAGCCCATCTTCTGGTGGCCTCTGCTGACCTCTGGCTGTCTTCCCCTCCTCCCAGCCCTACACCCCAGAAGGTCTTTCCTCTAACCTCAGGAACCCAAACTATTTCTTCAACATGTATTTCTCTTTCTGGCCGCAGAACCTTTGTTTTGTTGGAGGACATTGTGCTGCAGATGTCCGCTGGAGCATTTTGACTCTGTTGCGCCTCCATTCTTGCAACGTCTGTGGTTTGCGCCTCCTGTCTGTGACCTTTGTGTTAGCACTACCTGCATATATTTGTCTGCACCTGTTTCAGGTCCTGAGCTGCAAGGACTGTGGCTTAGTCCTCTGTGTTGCCTCCCAGTAACAAGGACAGGGCTGCTGAAATGCTGGTTGGCTGATCAACCTATCAAATTTTAATCCATTTCTAATATGTGAGGCACATGGGACGTCCAAAGTGATGTTGCTCTTCCCTGTAGGGGTGGGGTTACCCATGGAGCTTGACTCAGGCACCACCGAAGGGCCAGACACCTGGGTTCCCAGCCCCATCACTGCATGTGGGTGACTTCTGAGCTGCCTTACGTGTGCGGAATGCTGGGAAATATGCAGGACTATCTTCAGCTACACAAAGGCAGGTAGGTGTCTCCTTTTGTTAAAACGAAAAAAATAATGTCTGCATGCTCAAAGTATTTTAGATAAAGGAAGACCTTTGTTTCCCCCTGAAGGGTCCAACAATGAATTTAAGTCTCTATTGTCAGGGACATCTTTGTGGCAGGTCCCTAATCTTTTCTTTTTAAAGTGTCTTTCAAAGGCCGGTTAAGAAGTCTTTAATTAACTATTAAAACAAGTGTTCTAACATGGAGGACAAGATTTAGAAAATCCGTTTAATTACTGGAACCAGATTTTCTCTTGCCTTCTGTACCAGTTTACATGTTAACCAAATTTGGCTTTAATTAAACTGGGGGTGGGAGGTCGGGAGGGGCTGACTGCTAGAAAATGCCTTAATTTGCATCAACCCAGGTTTAATGATGGTGGTTTAAGAGTGAGGATGATAGGGTCCTATAGTTTATTGTTGAAGCTGGAGAAACAAGAAAAATGGGATTTAAACTCCATTCAGCAATTAGACACACACTTGCCACCTCCATTTTATTCAAATGCTCTAGCTATGAGATTACCACAGCGTCCCTGGGTACTGAGTTTGTGAGCCACAACCAGTAACCCTCTCCCTCTCTCCACTAATGAAGCAAAACTAGGCTTATGATTCTAATGACAAGGAAAGAAGCCCCAGAGCTCGTACCGTCTCTCTCAGCTCCATGTTTAATATTCAATATGGTGCACAGTTTGTTGAGAAAATAAGGTACATGTTTTGTCATTCCCCTTACGGATTTCAGCCAACACGTGGAGGTGTTTGAAATGATCTGCTAATCCTGTTTCCTCTCCTTGAACCATCTGGTTCAAATTCTGTCTACCTGCTTAGAGCACCCCAGTCCTGTCTGAGTGTACATATAAGGAAGTCACAACTCATTAACAGTTTAGGGCAAATCCCCGTGGAAATGCATGGCTTTATTCTGCTGGGAGGTTTCCTCTTGGGAGCAAATTAGATGGAACTTTGATGTAAACCAAAGAAACCTGAGGGGTTTTTGGAAGACCTGAGTGCACTTGAAAAAAAAAAAAAATTGAACTCATTTAGAAGCTTTTGTTTGAAATGAGAAGAAGTCACCCGGACCATTAGCTCCCTCACAGCGTGGCTCAAGCACACGAGTGGGCAAGTGCAGGGAGAGCAGAATGTGGCCTGGACCTGGTTTCACGGTGGCCCGATCTGATTTCTGGCATGGTCATCCTTTAGCACTGTAGTCCCGGCACAGCCTTAGCATTGCTGAGCTGAAAGACTCAGTCTTCTTGTTGTCTCCATTTTAGAGGCTAGAAAAGCTAAATACCTTACTTTCTGGACTCTTTCAAATAGAGGTGTGTCCATCTCAAAATGTTTTGGCCAACAACTTGTAAGTCAAAGCTTGCTGGGAATTCCCAGGAATATTTTTCTTTCTTAATGAAGAGGAAAAGCATCCCTGGACCCATCTTCTTTCCCTCATTCTGTAGGGACAGAGGGACCATAAATAGGTAGGGAGGGTGGGGAATGGGGACCCCTCCCCCTAGGCTAGACGGACAGCTAAGATGAGTTTTGACACTTGCAAAAACCAAGTTGACAGCATTTCCTCTCCACACTGTACCCTGCCAGGTTACCTACAAGGATAGAGCTGACAGCTTGTGGTTACACGTCCTCTATACACTGTGCCCTTGTTGTACAGAAGCAAGGAAAAAAAACCCCTAAACTCAGAATGTGGAAGGTCCTCCAAAAACCCCTCCCCATCTACCATAGTAATGAGACAACCAATCAAGTAGGAGCACCCTCAGCCTACAGACAGGATAGGCTCCTGTCTGATATAAAGTAACACCCCAAGTCCACCATCAGCAGTGGCTCTGTTTGGAAGCACCCCTGCCTTTCTCTCTGAGGGAAGGCAGCTTTCTCTGTAAGCTTTGCACATTAAAGTACAAAACTCTGTTCCCAAGTTTTCGATCTCTATCTGGTTCTTCCACAACCTTCTGTGTCATCGGAGGAGCCAGGCCCATGTTTTCCTGGATGTGATGTGATAATTCTTAGACCCAAGGAGAGAGGTTGGGTGTAGCTGTGATCTGTGGAACAGTGGTAGTCATTTTATGAGTGGAAGGGAAAAACTGTAAAAGTTCCAGACACCAGCCTGACCTTGAGGAGGTCTTGAATTGAAACTTGCAACTGCCTCTCTCTAGATTTCTTCCTTTTTGTTGAACCCACTTTATTGGTTACTTGCAACTGAGAGCGCTCCTATAATTGACATAACCCTCTATGTGGTTGCCTCCTACTGTATTCTTGCATTCTGTATTTAGGGATTTGACCAACCACAGACTAAAAATACTCGGGGAGAGGGGTTGTCGGTATTGAGCTTTCACTAGCTTGTCTCTTTGTTGTTGACTCCTTAAACAAAAGAATATATCAACTATTTACATGTCATTCGCATATATTATGTATGCAAATAAGGAACAGATGATTCACAGTGAGCTGGAGGATGTGTGTGATTATATGCAAATATTATGCTATTTTATATAAGGAATTTGAATATCTGCAGATTTTGGTATGCTGGGGGGCCTAGAACCGGTTCCCCAAAGATAATGAGGGACTTGTGTGTATCTTGAGAAAAATGTTTATGAATTTTGTTCCACTTTCCTTCCTCCACTGTGGCACCTGGGTCCTCTGTGCAGGTTGTGAACACGTGGATCTCAGAACATGGTAGATTACACAGTGTTAGCTGAAGGGACAAATCAAAAATCTATTTCCTCTCCATCTCTCTCCCAGCACTTAGGAATCTGCTAATGAAGTCCATGTAATGACTGATTTGCTTATTTATTTATAGTCATGGCTGAAATGTGGTGCTATCACATACCCCCTTTCCAGTTCCTTCCACCTCCCTGGCTTTCCTAAGCATTGCCTCAGCACCGAAAGTCTCATCTTTCCCAAAGTTAGTTCGAAGCTGCAATATAATCATCAGAAGTACATGCACATTTACAGTGTCTGACATCTTAAGGAAGATCTTTGGTGACAAGGAAATAAAGATAATCCTAAGAGCAGATGCAGATGTTCCATTTCCTGATTTAAAACAGTATATAATATCTAAAAATAAAATGCTGTCATAAACACTTCTACTTCTCCTGAAGTGGATTTTGCTGGGGTGGGGGGTGGGGGGAGAAAGAAAAGAAAGAGTGTTTCCCGGAGAGCAGAATAGAAAGAACAAAAGGCAGCAAAATCTGTGTTCAGTTTTGGTTTTTCCCTCGAGACAGCAGTCTTCGAGATGCTCTGGTCAAGGACAAAGAATCTTTTCTGAGAGAGTTTCCTGTGCCCTATAAAAATCCCAAAGACGGGTCCCCAGTCTAGCAGGTCAAAGGCTCACTCCACCAGAACTTCCTTTGGGCCCAGGCCTGCTTGGCAGGAAGTGGTAGATTTCCTCTGCAGTAGGAAGTGGAGCACAACAGGTTTGGGGGAGGGGAGGCAGCATTCTGACCATTCAAATTCCAAACTGAACAGGGAGTGGTTCCCTCAGGAAGGGATCGCCGAGACCCTGTCTGTCCCCAGGGATGTGGGGAAGTGACCCTGTGCTGACTCTTTTCAAACGGAATGGGACCTGCAGGAGCATTCTGTAGAGCCACGTAATCTGGAGGACTGTGCCCTCCCAAATATATTTTACTGTTCCCTGAGACCTTAATAAGATTTACGTGGAATAAAGTTTTCTTGGCCAAACAAACGTGCGGGAACAGAGCCTTTGGCAAACGGTTCCTTCCCTGTGCGATTCCCTAAGGGAGGATTCAGTGCCCAGCTCACTCCAAATTTCCTTGGTGGCAAGCATACTGGTTTTTCTTTTTCTTTTTTTTTTTTTTTTTCCCTAGTGGAGGAGTAAAATGTTCCTCAAAC
This sequence comes from Thryonomys swinderianus, assembly GCA_004025085.1. Taxonomy (NCBI): domain Eukaryota; kingdom Metazoa; phylum Chordata; class Mammalia; order Rodentia; family Thryonomyidae; genus Thryonomys; species Thryonomys swinderianus. The sequence continues at coordinate 751 of PVIC010041870.1, read as the reverse complement.
AATAGCAAACGGCCTTGGCAAACAACTTGGGGAAGAGATACAGTGAGAAATCTTTGCAGGATCCATCATCCTCCCTCTCTTTAACCCCTAGCAGTCACTTAAAATAGCTAACAATTTCTGGCTACTGTACTTAACATACGCCTACCCCTAGAAGTAAACATTCATTTGATAGTGAAAGACATTTCAGATAGAGAACACAAAAATGTGAGTTTGCACACACACACACTCACACACACACAGATAATAATAATAAAAAATTGGAGTTTGTTACATTGTTCTACCTCTACTTGTTAGCAATGCAAAGTTTACCTTTTCGGAGAGACTGTAGTGTCCAGACAATAGGAAACTATTGGCAAAACAGCAGCTGTATTTTTCAGAGTTCCCCCAGTTACCCATCACATTCGTGGAGAAAGCTGCTCGCTTCCCTCTTTTTGTTTGATCTTGAAACAAACCTTGGCTATTTTTTGTTGTTCCCTTTCTTTCTTTTTCTTTCTTTCTTTCTTTCTTTCTTTCTTTCTTTCTTTCTTTCTTTCTTTCTTTCTTTCTTTCTTTCTTTCTTTCTCTCTCTCTCTCTCTCTCTCTCTCTCTCTCTCTCTTTCCAGCTGGGATGATCCATGATTAAGATCTCTTTTCTTTGTAATACTCTCTTTAATTTAAATTTATTTATTTATTTATTTATTTATTTATTTATTTATTTATTTTTTGAGACAGGGTCTCACTTTGTAGTTCAGGCTGGCCCTGAGCTCACTAT
>PVIC010041869.1:0-16020 GCA_004025085.1 Thryonomys swinderianus | reverse complement strand
GAACCACTGAGCTAACCCTCCGGCCCTTTATTAAGACTATTAACAGTAGTACTAATTATTTAGCCAAGCATTAGGTTGCACATGTATAATCTCAGCACTTCGGAGATCCACTTACTACAAGTTCCAGGCCAGCCTGAGCTACATAGTGAGTTCAAGGCAAACCTAAACTACTTAGTGAGGTCTGTCTTGGGGAAAAAAAAAAGAAAAAAAAAAAGGCAAAAGGAGCAAAGCAAAGAATACTAATAATATATAGCATATACAATATATAGCATATATAATATATAGCGAGACTTTATTATGGGGGGGTCTTGTAAGACTGGAGCATGAGTTATTTAATTTTTGTGACAACCTTATCAGACTAGTATTGCTGTTATAGCCAGGAAAATCGGCCCCTGGGAAAGTAAGTAATTTGGCCAAATCCACACATCTGATGATTGTCTAGTTATTACTGAAACAAAGGCAGTCAGGCTGTGGAACCCCTGGGGTTCACTCCCACTGTATAATGCAGCTCACATGCACTGAAGTTACAAAGTTTGTCACCGAGTATTTCTCAAATCCTTATGTACAGGAAATACTTCGTTAAGGACGATGTGAGATGCCAGTATTCAAAAACAAAAACTCCACCATTTCTGTCTTCATTGTTTGGACAGGGGAAGGAGGCAAATATGAAGTCTGTACAGTGCGGCACATTATAAAAGGCACACGAATGCAATATATATAGAAATAGGGTTTTGGAGGCAAAAAAGATCTAGGTAAGCCGGGTATGGTTACATGGATTAAGAAGAAATAGTTCTTAAAGGATGGGCGTGATTTTTGACAATGAAACCAGAAATGTTAGAGGTTTCTTTTTCTTTCTTTCTTTCTTTCTTTTTTTTTTTTTTCTTGAGACAGGGTCTCGCTTTGTAGTTCAGGCTAACCCTGAGCTCACTATGTACCAGGCAAACCTGGAACCCAGCAATCCTCCTGCCTCTGCCTCCTGAGTGCTGGGATTACAGGTGTGAGCCACCATACCCGGCGAGCCTCCACCCCCAACACTGAGGATTGAACCCCAGCCTGTTTCATTTTTTTGTTGTTGTTGAGACGGAGTCTGGGTAATTCACTAAATTGCCTAGGCTGGTCTCAAACTTTTGATTCTCCTGCTGCAGCCTCATAGAGTGCTGAGTTTACAGGTGTGAGCCCTTACACCTGGCTAGAAAACTATAGAGCTTCCTCTGTAGAGGAAGCCCTAAGAATAGACCCGTAAGAAGAGGAAAGGAAATTTAGGAGCAGGAAGGTCAGTCAGGTTGCTTCTAGAGCTCTCAATTTATAGAGCCAGAATTAAGAGTGGCACAAGTGTTGAACTAAAACATTTAAATTTTCTCCCGGTACACAATCAAAATTAAAAATAGTTTGTCTTGTGTTCTGGTAGAAAGGCTATTTTGTAGAGTATGTACTAAATTGAGTACGGTGAATTAACTAGTGGTAAATTAAGGAGAATAATCACTTGATAGATGAAAGAGAGAGCAGAAAGACCGAGCTAATGATTGCACTAGAACTTAGCTAGATCTCCTGATCTGCTCCAAAGTATTTTGCTCTTCTTGGCACCTTGTTAGAATGAGGTTGCTGGAATATAGAGACCACAGATGGCCTTGTGTAAACATTGGCAGGGGTTTTAGTGGAAAAGCCAAGATTAAAGCAGGTCTAAAACTTCCTTTAGCAGAAAACTTGGAAAAATACAGCAGGTTATTTTTATTAAATAGAAACAAAGGATTATAGGGAGGATAGAATTTATATGAAATTGTCTTTTCTGATTTTACATATTCTGCAGTATCTTTAAGAAGAGAGAGTTAAAGTTCACCAGCTATAGTAGAGGGGAGAACAGAAAAATACCTGACTGATGATGTCAGAACCATTGTTTTTCATTTTATTTTCCACCTTTGGTATCTTGGCCTCAAAACTTTAAAAATTTTTCAGAATTTTTGTTGTTTTCGCGGTGAACTCTTTCCCTGGCTTTCAGCTGTAACTTCCCAATATTTGTCTGGGGCACCCTGGGCTCATTTTCCCTGTAAAGCTGAATCTGTATTATGCTTCTAACTGTGGATTTTTGTTTCCTACCTAATTTATTATCATTTGGGATGTCTACTTCTATTGTCTCATGACTTTCTTTTCCTCCCCTAAAGGCGACAGCCCTGTACTGTGTCTGAAATCTTCCATTTTTGTTGGGTGCTTTTCATATATGCAAAAGGTAAGAAAAGGATAGTATTTAGATATTAATTGATTTACATTTTCATTATTAATTTTTTCAACCTGTAATACGTATCAAGAAGAAATCTTCACTGAGAATTTGCTCAAGGGTTTTTATTCCTATGTTCTTTTTAAAGTATCACTTCTTCATAAAGGGTCTTTTGAATTTCTTTACGATGTCCAAATCTTCTCTTAGTAAATGGGGAATCTTTTTAATTTTGTTCCTAGCATATTTTTCACCCAAAGCTATTTGGAATTATGAGCTGAAAAGATTTTTTTCATGTTTGTATTTTGAGCTGTATGTTTCATGGCACATATCTTATTCAACTGAGTGGGGTTTGATCATCCTCAAAATAGTTCAGATTACCTTTTGCATCTTACTCAGATAAATATATTAATCAAATGTCTCAGACACTTTGTTTTCTCCCCTTTCTTATTGCATTTACTATAACATCTGCATTCACTGAAATACATCTGTTTTTTTGTTATTTCTCTGTAAGGAGAATTCTTTTTTTTTTTTTTTTTTTTGAGACAGGGTCTTGCTATGTAGTTCAGGCTGGCTCTGAGCTCACTGTGTAGCCCAGGCAAACCACAAACTCAGCAATCCTCCTGTCTCTGCCTCCCGAGTGCTGGGATTACAGGCGTGAGCCACCAAGCCTGGCACTGTGGTATGTGGTATTGATGGCTGGTGGGCGTGAGTCACCACGCCCAGCATTGTATGTGGTTACGGGATTGAACGCAGGACCTTGAGCTTGCGAGGCAGGCGCCAGAACCACTGAGCTAAATCTCCAGCCCTGTAAGGAGAATTCTTAGTAATCTAAAGGAGAAAGGACAGTTGGATTAGTTACATAGCTTTTTCTCTATAGAATATGTGGCACATCTTTGCCACTGAGATAGACCAGTAAAATGCAAAGTTAAAATATCTAGAGATAGAGCCCACAAATATGGTATTCCCCCTAACTGGTGGGGGATACAGTCCAAGTCCCTCAGTGGATGCCTGAAACTAGGTATAGTTCTGAACTCCTTGTATGCTGTGTTTGTTCTTAGGTATACTTACACAAAGTTTAAATTAAATACAGTAAGAGATTAACAAAAATAGTTGACAACATGTAAAATAGAACAGTTAGAATTACTATAATGATAGTCATAATATAATCACTCTGTCTCTTAAAATATCTTCTTGTACTTAGCAACCTCAGTGTTTTTATTCCATATTAAGTCAAGAATTTTGCCTTTTTGCTTAAAGACAGCACTTTAGAATTTCTCTTTGGTATAACCAAGTTTTTGGCATCAGTTTTTCTTTCTTTTTTTTTTTTTTTTTGCTTTTGAGACAGGGTCTCGCTTTGTAGTTCAGGCTGGCCCTGAGCTCACTATGATGCCCAGGCAAGCCACCACGAACTCAGCAATCCTCCTGTCTCTGCCTCCCAAGTGCTGGGATTACAGGCATCAGCCACCACGCCTGGCATTGTGGTATGAGGTGTTGATTGTTGGTGGGCGTGTCTCCACGCCCAGCATTATATGTGGTTACCAGGGATTGAACTCAGGACCTTGCGCTTGCAAGGCAGGCGCCGGAACCACTGAGCTAACCCTCCAGCCCAGTTTTTTTGTTTTTGAGACAGGGTTTTGCTTTGTAGTTCAGGCTAGCCCTGACTTCACTGTGTAGCCTAGGCAAGCCTCGAACTCACAGCAATCCTCCTGCCTTTGTCTCCCAAATGCTGGGAATACAGGCATGAGCCACCATGCTGGGCATTGTGGTATGTGGTACTGATTGGTGGTGGACGTGAGTCACCACATCCATAATTGTTGTATGTGGTTATCAGGGTTTGAACCAGGGACCTTGAGTTTGCTAGGCAGGTGCTGGAACCACCGAGCTAAATCTCTGGCCCTTGGCATCGTTATTTTTGCCCTTAGGATTATTAAGAGTAATAATGGTTATTTGGACAAAAGCACAATTATATTGTGACAGTAGATCTGATGACCAAGAAGGCTGCTAAGTGACTGACTAATGGACAAGTAGCATATACAGTGTGGAAACATTGATCAAGGGATGAGTCCAGTCCTGGTAGAGTAGAACTGGATAGAGTAGAGCAATAAGAGATTTCATCTTTTTTTTTTTTTTTGAGACAGGGTCTCGCTTTGTAGTTCAGGCTGGCACTGAGTTCACTATGTAGCCCAGGCAAGTCTCGAACTCAGCAATCCTCCCATCTCTACCTCCCAAGTGCTGGGATTACAGGTGTGAGCCACCACGCCCGGCAAGAGATTTCATCTTAATATTTAGAGGAGCACATAATTTAAAACACATAAATTGTTCACTTCTGGAATTTTCCATTTAATATGTTCAGACCACAGAAAGCAAAACCATGGGTAAAGGAGACATTACTGTATAGGAGACTCATTATGAGATTAATATCAATTTACTTTAAGGATTAGGCAACTGGGGCTGGGAAATTAGCTCAAGATTTCGATCCCCAGTACCCTCCCCCCAATTAAATAAATAAATAAAGATTAGGCAACTGATACCTGAAAATAGCTCTAAAGGAACAGAGCAAGGATGTGAATCCAGACTCTGAGCTGCTGGTTTCATGATGACCGTGAAGGCCTCTGTAAGGAGGTATCAGGCCACTAGTTTCCAGGTTTGATTTGATTGATCACCGCTCTTCTCTCTAACTAGTTGAGAGTCATCCTTCTTTTTCCTGAGCTCAGTCTTTGATTAAAAGGAAACCTTTTCCTGTCACACATGAGCTGCTCAGTTATGTTCTCCATCAAGCTGGTAGTTTTCTTTAGTTGAGATAAAGTGGCATGATAAAGCACATGAAACAAAGGTGTAGGAGTACATAAACCATTTTTATAGTAGTTGGAACAAATTTTAGCTTGTGTGACTGGTATTATATATGACAGTGATCTTCCCATATGATTGTGTTTGGCAGGTATGTTTAGCTTCTAGAATTTTATTTTCTATTTTGTTTATGTTTAGGAGTAAATATATTTGATATTATATAAACCATTGAAAAATAACTTTACAGTTCTTATTTTGTTTTTCTTTTTAAGTTTTTTTTTTTTTTTTTTTTTTGAGACAGGGTCTCGCTTTGTAGTTCAGGCTGGCTCTGAGTTTACTATGTAGCCCAGGCAAGCTTTGAACTCAGCAATCCTCCTGTCTCTGCCTCCTAAGTGCTGGGATTACAGGCGTGAGCCACCACACCCGGCACTGTGGTATGTGGTATTCATTGATGGTGGGCGTGAGTCTCCATGCCCAGCAATGTATGTGGTTACCGGGGATCGAACTCAGGACCTTGCGCTTGCGAGGCAGGCACTGGAACCACTGAGCTAACCCTCCGGCCCCCTTATTTTGTTTTTTGATCAGTTGGGGTGGTATATTTTTTGTCTCAGCAACTAACTCAGTGTTTGATCTGAAGAACCTTTATTTTTTAAAATTTTGAGTGGGGTCTCGCTGTGTTACTCAGGCAGGCCTCAAACTTACACTTCTCAGCCTCACAAGTAGCTGGATCTCCATTACAATCGTTTATGACACACCAGGATTTTTCTTTCAGAGTTGTTTAATTGGTTTTATTCTGTTCTTTCTTATTCTAGAGGAAGGTAGACTCTTTCTAGCCTTCTCAGGTATATGAGAAATGTACTATATGAACATCCCAGAATGTTATTCCTAATGAATAAAATAACTCTGCCAGCTGTCTTTGTTGAGTTTGTATGACAAGTACATATGAGTGACAAGTTTGGGCTTGTTGAATGAAGGGTTTTGTGGCCAGAAGACCAATAGGGACCACTTCTTGTTTTACAGGAAATCTCAAATGTTCTCATTCCTGTTAAGCCAAGTCTAGAGGTTAAACAGGTTCCCTTTTACCTGTTATATCTGGTGATTGAAAGATGAAATATTTCATAAAGTGAGATTTAGTTATAAGGACAGATTTGAAACAGAAAGTAAACCACACTGGGACAGTCTGGAATTTAAATTAGAACTTGATCTTGAAGAGCATTTCAGCTTTTCGTGAGAAGTAACAGTGCTGCTGTTGTTTCTTTCTATGGCAAGTACACCTCAGTAACAAGTGTAGGCTTGTCAGTATGATGGGCTTTGTAGCTTGAAACCAGTGGGTACTACTTCTTGTTTTATATATGAAGAGTTGAGTGTATTTAAATTATTAAACCTCTTTATTATAGAGCCAAACAAGGTAGTTTTTTTTATATCATGTAAAGTTTAATCTATTAATAATCATTTGCCTTTCTGTAAACAGAAGGATTTTTTTCTATTTAATTCATTAAAAGTGATTTGTTGAATGATTTCATCTGTACAAAAAAATAAAGTAAGAATTATACATCTGATATGCTGAGGTAAGTGGTAACTGGAAGAAGGGAATGAAGACCCTGAAGCAAAGCTGTGTGTGTCTGTTTTGGGAGTTTCTGTATGTATGTATCTGTGCATGCATTTGGGTAAAGCAGTAAATATAAAAATCGTAAGTTCTGAATAATTCTTCAACTTTGTTACTTATTTAAATCAAATTTATCTGATATAAGAATGAAAATCAATATGAAGCGTATATATATAGTAGTTTATTTTTTTATTTTTAAAATTGATTTTATTGGTACATTTTATATACATATCATGATCACACTCGACATTGAGAATTTGTACCAGTATATAACACAACTTAATTTTCATTTTTTCCCATTCCTCTTCCCACCTTCCAACCCCTCTCCCCCTTCTATGTATAAGTTTTGCTTTTTTTAACCATCAAATTTTTTTATGTGTAGCAGTTTAACTTAAAAGGATCAGTCTAGAAATGCTTCATAATTTCTAAAATTAATAAAACTATATGTAAAAACTGCTTTTAGTGTTAGGCTTAAACGAGTACTGCAGAAAGGAAATGTTTTTGTAGGTTTAGGTTGCTTGTTTGTTACCAAGCACTGACAATTGTCCTTGGAATAGTAGTTCTAGAGTTTATATATCATTAGTTGTTGCATTAATTTATATGCTGTTATATAGTATTACTGTGTAAAAAGTATTAGAAATGTTACTGTTATGGCTATGATTAAGGGTTCTGGTCTAAGTTTGTACATAAGAAAAATAATTATATGAACCTTTTTTCAGCTGTCCCTTTCTGAGTAATTCTAGTAATTTTCTCTTATTACATCATTGTACATGTATTTTCACTATATCTCTGATAGTTTATTCAGGTGTGTAAAACTTTCTTTGAGATAGTTTATAAATAATTTTTGTGTTCAGAATTTTCAGAAAGATCAATGATAATAAAATTTTAGTCAGCTACTAGGTATTTAATGCTGATTTATTAATATCTAGTGAATGCATACCATTTTTCATAAGGTTTCAGTTTTTAAAATATAAAAGTAATGTCTCAAAATGTACATTTGTCAAAGCACTTAATATAACCCTTGAGTCAACATTGTTCAATGTTATATAATGCCATTATAATTAAAGGCAAAATTACAGTAGTTTTAAAATATTGTAAAGTTGATGGCAATTTAACTGTAGCTCCTTATGCTCTATAGGTAATTTCCCTATGATTAGTGATGATTTGGTCAATTCTTACCATCTTCTGCTGTGTGCTTTGGACTTAGTGTATGGAAATGCTCTGCAGTGTTCCAATCGTAAAGAACTTGTGAACCCTAACTTTAAAGGTAAGCTGACATGTAAAGGTTTTTGGGTAACTCACATGTCTGCACTATGTTTACTTTTTTTAAAAATTAAATTCTGTGTTTGTACATTTTATATACACATCATGATCACGCTCAATTTTGGTAATCTATGTTTACTTCTGGGCACTACACGTAAGCCAGGTTTTCCAGCGTTAGAGGATGCATTTGAAGTCATCCCAATTATCAAGGGCATTTATAATGAACAGTTAAACTGTGTAGTTTTTTTTTTAATGAAAAAGCAAAGTTTAAAGTTTTCAATGACCATTTTAGAAAGAAGTGTGTGAAATATAAACACAAAGAGGAGGCATTTAGAATCTCGGAGTAGCAAAGATGACATTGAACCTGCTTATATTTTTCAATATCAGCAATTTTTGTGCATGGCACATTCTGTTGGAAGCAAGAAAAGAGTCACTGAAAAAAATCTTAAGTTCAAACTTTTTGCTGTAGAGAAGAGTTATGGTTTTCAGAGAAAGTGAACTTTGCTGTCTTAAACTGATGGTTGTAAGGCAATGATAATTATTTTGGCAATGCATTTGCCATGCTTTAAGGTATCTAATTTCTATGAATGGTATTAAATTCAGGGCTCAAATTATAACTTAAGAAACAAATATTTAAAAAGTACTTATAGAGCTGATACATAATGCGGCTGGTATTTGGTAGGATTGTCCATTTTGGTATGGTTCTAGTTAGAATTTCAGCTTGTCTCTCTATTTATTTAAATTGTTATTATTAGTGGATTTAGTATTTTTACTTGCTTCTGGTTTAAAAATTAATATTCCTTGTACAGGTTAAGCATCCCTAATTTGAGAACCCAGAATCTGAAAGTTTCAAATAACAGCATGATTGCTAAGAAAGTTTCAAATTTAGGGCTATGGTTGTACCTCAGTCTCAGATTTTAAAAAAAGTCAGATTTTAGATTTTTGGATTATGGATGCTAATCCAGTAAGATCTATGCAGATATTACAAAACCCAAAAAGTTTTGAAACTGAAATACTTCTAGTTGCAAGCATTTCTGGTAAGGGATATTCAACCTATCCTTTCTCTTATTCCTCTTAACTATCTTTTGTATTTCTTTCTGTGTGTGTGTGTATTTTGAGGAGTGAACCCAGGGCATCCTACATACGTGCTCTCCCCTGAGTTGTACCTGCAGCCTTTCTTTTATATTTCTTTGTGGTAGTTTCCCCTTGTTTATTCCTTCTTTTTTTTGAGGGGGGGACTTTTTCCCCTCTGTGGTAAATCTATGGCAAGAATAAACCAAATATATCTAGTATAATTAAATCACATTATATTAGTTTATTATAATTTTATTTTATTTTTTTTTTGAGACAGGGTCTCACTTTGTAGTTCAGTGTGGCCCTGAGCTCACTATGTAGCCCAGGCAAGCCTGGAACTCAGCAATCCTCCTGCCTCTGCCTCCCGAGTGCTGGGATTACAAGCATGAGCCACCATGCCTGGCACTGTGGTATGTGGTATTGATGGCTGGTGGGCATTGAGTCACCACGCCCAGCATTGTATGTGGTTACCAGGGATCGAACTCAGGGCCTTGTGCTTGCGAGGCAGGTACTGGAACCACTGAGCTAAATCTCCGCCCCCTATAATTTTAATTTTTATTAGTATGTCTGTAGTACATAATGATTACATTCATCATGGGAGTTGGTACATCTATATATCATATCTTAATTTTGTTTAAGTTCCCTTCCTGTCTTTTCACTCCCTTTCAGCAGTATAATTTTTTTTTTTTTTTTTTGAGACAGGGTCTCGCTTTGTAATTCAGACTGGCTCTGAGCTCACTATGTAGCCCAGGCAAGCCTCGAACTCAGCGATCTGCCTGTCTCTGCCTCCCAAGTGCTGGGATTACAGGGATGTGCCACCACACCTGGCAATTTTTTTTTTTTTTGAGACAGGGTCTTGGTTTGTAGTTCAGGCTGGCCCTGAGTTCACTGTGTAGCCCAGGCAAGCCTCAAACTCAGCAATCCTTTTGCCTCTGTCTCCCAAGTACTGGGATTACAGGTCTGAGCCACCACGCATGGGACTGTGGTATGTGGTACTGACTGCTAGTGAGCATGAGTAACCACGCCCAGTATTGTTGTATGTGGCTACCAGGGATCGAGCCATGGACCTTGTGCTTGCTAGACAGGTGCCAAAACCAACCAAGCCCAATCTCAGCCTAAACAGTATAAATTTAGAAGTTTTTAAAAAATGTACAACTGGTTTGCAAAACTGTTTTGTATTATTATGATTTTTAGATTATGGAGCAATATGCTAAAATTAATTTTTCAGTTTTCTCTTTTTAATAATCTCCAGATGATTAAATAATTTAAATCTTTTGTCTGGTGATATATTTTGCCTCTATTTCCATTTTTTTGAGGTATGTGTAAGTAGATTTTTCAATTAGGCTTATATATATGGTACTTTCCTTACATTTATGTGTTACTCATATTTTGAACAGACTCCATTATTTGTATTTTTAGTTTATTACTATTTGGTTTATAGAGTGCCAACTGATTCCCATTTTATGATTCTATATATAATAGGCCTATCTGAAGATTTTCATACCAAGGATTCTAAACCTTCTTCTGACCCACCTTGTGTTATTGAGAAACTCTGTTCTTTACACGATGGCCTAGTTTTGGAAGCAAAGGGAATCAAAGAACATTTCTGGAAACCTTATATTAGGAAACTTTATGAAAAAAAGGTTTGTAAGTAACAAATAACATGAAAACATTTTCCAGACAAAGTCTTGATTTTTTATGATAAAGATCCCTTCTTTCATCTTAGCTTCTCAAAGGAAAAGAAGAGAATCTTACTGGCTTTCTAGAACCTGGGAATTTTGGCGAGAGTTTGTGAGTACTTCTGTTATAAAAGTATTTTAACATTTTAAATTGTGTACCTCAGAAACAGAATTTAGTGTTTTTTTTTTTTTTTTCTTGAGACAGGGTCTCGCTTTTGTAGTTCAGGCTGGCCCTGTGCTCACTATGTAGTCCAGGCAAGCCTCGAACTCAGAAATCCTCCTGTCTCTGCCTCCCGAGTGCTGGGATTACAGGTGTGAGCCACCATGCCCGGCAAATTTAGTGTTTTTTTGTTGTTGATGTTGTTGTTGTTGTTTGGAGACAGGGTCTCACTTTTGTAGTTCAGGCTGGTCCTGAGCTCACTATGTAGCCCAGGCAAGCCTTAAACTCAGCAATCCTCCTGTCTCTGCCTCCCGAGTGCTGGGACCACTGAGCTAAATCTCTGGTCCCTAGTGTTTTTTTTTAAATTGTATTCTGAAAATTTAAAATGTTTATGGGAAAATAAAGGGAAACAAAATGTCAATTTCTGTAAGCGCATCTTTTAAATTCAGTGAAAATTATTGGTCCCTTCTTCAAAGCTTTATTGGTCAAGATTTTGGATTATACATTTGAAATAAAGAAGTTCTTTTGGAATTGTGCTGGTGAAAAAATGATGATGTAGAATGGAAATACTGAGGTTTTCTGAGGTGCCTAGAACATCTGGGGAAGGTAGCTACCCTTACTGTATGGTGGAGGCACATAATGCTATGAGTTTACATTTGCATTTAATCCTTGGCTTTCTGTCATTCACAGTTCTTACATAGAAGTGTAACTTTCAAAATATTACTAGAGCCGGGCGTGGTGGCTCACGCCTGTCATCCCAGCACTTGGGAGGCAGAGACAGGCGGATTGCTGAGTTCGAGGCTTGCCTGGGCTACATAGTGAGCTCAGAGCCAGCCTGAACTACAAAGCGAGACCCTGTCTCAAAAAAAAAAAAAAAAAAAAAATATATATATATATATATATATTACTAGAGCTTTTAATAAATAGAAAATGAAATAATTAAATGAGTTGAAATATAACTGAAGTGACAGCACATGTCATCTATATTTCTTTCCCTGTAGCAAAGCCATCAATAAGGCCTATGAGGAGTATGTTTTATCTGTTGGGAATTTAGATGAACGGATATTTCTTGGAGAGGATGCGGAGGAAGAAATTGGGACTCTCTCGCGGTGCTTGAACACTAGTTCAGGAACGGAGAGTGCTGAACGGGTGCAGATGAAAAACATCTTGCAGCAGCACTTTGATAAGGTGAGCTGACCTGTGCCCAGTGGGTGGAAATAGAGAAGCAGGAAAGCTAGAGGTTCTGTTTTATTTTCATAAAACTGTATCTTTCAAAATACTGTGTGTTTTGCTTGCAATATGAAGATGAAAATCTCCATCATGTCTCTTCATTGAGAATTGTCTTATTGATTATGCTAACATTACCTTTTAAAGGTTTTAATTAGGTCTGAGAAAAAGAAATTTTTTTTTTTTTTTGAGACAGGGCCTTGCTTTGTAGTTGAGGTTGGCCCTGAGCTCACTATGTAGCTCAGGCAAGCCTGGAACTCAGCAATCCTGCCTCTGCCTCCCGAGTGCTAGAATTACAGGCGTGAGCTACCACGCCCAGCACTGTGATATGTGGTGCTGATTGCTGGTAGGTGTGAGTCACCACACCCAGTATTGTTGTATGTGGTTACTGGGGATCAAACCATGGATCTTGCACTTGCTAGGCAGGTGCCAGAACCACTGAGCTAAGTCTCTGGCCCAAAGAAAATCTGCTATACATTTAAGCAAATGTGTCATGCTGATACTTTTTGATTTTGAAAATATAGGCTGATCATATGTATCCTTCTGCATGATGAACAGAGATGACATTTAGAAATTAAATTTGAATTTAAACCTTCATTTATGAGACTGGAGAAACTAATAATCTATGTTCTTTAAGAAAACTTTTAAATTGAATTTCAGAATAAGGTAAAGTTATTTCAAGAAGACTTGGGAAGAAAGAGATGAGTTTCTCTTCCCTGTGAATTGCTTCAGACTCGAGAGTGCTTACATATAATAATAATCTGAAAGGTTTTTTTGTTTTGTTTTGCTTTGTTTTGGGACAGGGTCTTGCTTTGTAGTTCAGGCTGGCCCTGAGCTCACTATGTAGCCCAGGCAAGCCTCAAACTCACCAGTCTTTCTGCCTCTCCCTCCTGAGTGCTGGGATTACAGGCGTGAGCCACCAGGCCTGGCATTGTGGTGTGTGGTACTGATTGCTGGTGGGCAAGAGTCACCACACCCAGTATTGTGTGTGGTTACCAGAGGTCAAACTCAGGACCTTGGACTTGCTAGAAAGGCGCTGGAACCACTGAGCTAAATCTGTGGCTCCTGAAGGTATTTTTACAGCCAGATTGTGTCTTGGACATTGGGAAATACAGCACTGAACAAAATAGTCACGAGTACCTGGTTCTAAAGAAGCTTATAGTCTAGTTTGGGAAGATGCCGAAAAGATAACCAAAGAGTTAAATATATAGTATGTTGGATGGTGATAAAAATAGAAAAATAAATTACATTAGTAATAATATAGAGTCTTAAAGGCAGGAAGAAGAAGTGGGCCTTGGTGTCTCCGAGGAGGTAACACCTCTGAGACCCGAGTAAGTGCAAGGGGCTGGGGAAGAGTATTCAAAGGCAGGAGAGCAGCAAATGCAAAGCCACGAGAAAGGAATACAACTGGCGCTGGAGAAATGGTTGACACTGTTACTGTGAATAACGGAGAGCGGAGCAAGGCATGGACAGATCCTGCAGATCTTGGAAGCCATTGTAAGGATTTTTTTCTCTGACTGAAATGGAAGCTTTTCAGAGGGTGTTGTTCAGAGGAGTGAGCCCTGTGTGGTCTGAGGGACATTTTTAAAGATCTGAAGAAGGGAGCTGGAAAGGTATTGTGATTCAGGTGGGAGTTTTCGGTGGTTGATTCAGGGAATTGGATGTATTCAGTGACATTTTGGATACATTGATTTGTTGATGTTTTAGATGAAGGTGTGACAGAGAAAACAAGGATAACTGTTGGGTGAGAAGCACAGAAGCTCAAGTCCTCACACAGGCCTTGTAAGGTCTCCTGTGATCCATCTGTCTGCTCTCTGAATTTATCTCCTGCTGCTTTCCTTCTCACCCATTTTACTCATTCACATTTTCTCTTTCCTGCTTTAGCTGTTTTAGACATGTTGCCAATCTCAGGATTTGCTCTTGCCATTTCCTCTGCCTAAAACACGCTCCAAGATGCCCACATGCCCTCCTCCCTTGCCTCCTCACTTCCTTTTGGTCTCTGCCAACCTGACTACTACATATAGCAATAACCAGTCGTATCTCATAACCCTCGGGGCTTCTTTTCCCCTTACTTTGTTGCTAATGTCCTCTTAGTGTCTGTAGCTTTCTGAGAGTAAGCAGGTAGGTAGAAAGAAGTATTTGTTATCTCTCTCCCTGCATACAAATACAAGCTTCATGAGGGCTATGACCAGTGTTGTATGCAGCCTTTATTGTATAGCAGGCATTTAAAAAAATATTTGTTGTTGGTGTAATTGAAAAAGTCTGAGGAGAAAAATCAAACAGTTGCAGTTATCAGCTTGGTTGACTTCAGGGGTCTCTTAGGCATCCTACTAGAGTCCTGGAGTTGGTGTTTAGAAGTTTAACATTGGTGTTCAGAGCAGAGGTTAGGGCTGTTGTCATCAGGGGGATAGCTTTGAAAGCCATGGAATAAAGAAAGATGACCCAGCAGTGTGAATTGACATGAGAATGAGAAAGGTCTAAGGACAGATCTCTTGAGGCTCTGTAAATGTTATTGAGGCTTCATGTAAAGCAGGAATGTCCCAGTATTTTTTTTTTTTTTTTTTGAGACAGAGTCTCACTTTGTAGTTCAGGCTGGCCCTGAGCTCACTGTGTAGCCCAGGCATGCCTCGAACTCAGCAATCCTCCTGTCTCTGCCTCCCGAGTGCTGGGATTACAGGCATGATCCACCATGCCCGGCACTGTGGTATGTGGTATTGATTGCTGGTGGGTGTGAGTCTCCACGCCCAGCATTGTATGTGGTTACCGGGGATTGAACTCAGGACCTTGCGCTTGCGAGGCAGGTGCTGGAACCACTGAGCTAATCCTCTGGCTCAAAGGAATGTCCCAGTATTTTTAACATCAACTTTGTATTTATACCTGAGTTGGAAAAATATTCCTCTTAGTCAAAATGCACAGGAAGCTTTAAGGTAGGCCCTTGTAACAATGCTACCAAGAGATTACAGGCTGGTCTTGAGGACTCCAGGCAGGAAGCTCTTTATGGTTGTCTTACCTAGTTTCCTCCATGAAAGCAACCCTGCCTGTGGGTGATGTGTGCTCTGGGTGCTGCTGAATCTTTAACTGTCCTCTATAAGGTGTTTTTCTCTCCCAGGGCAGGCACTGGTTCATATAAAGTTGGCTGTAAGAAACCTAGGCAGGCAGCAGCCTTCTGAGTGTAGTTAATCTATTCAGACAATTTTATTGACTTCACAGAATATTTTATATTTTTAATTTTGTTTAATTATTATTATTTTTGAGACAAAGTCTTGCTGTTTATACTGGGCTGTTCTTCAATTTGCCATCTTCCTGCCTCAGCCTTCTGAATGCTAGGATTGCAGGCATGTGCCACCACGCCTGGCTTTAAGATGAATTCTCTTGAAACAAAGTGCATTTCTTTTGCATCTTGAAACAGAGAAAGCCATAGATATAATGCAGAAAACATAGATTTATTCCTGTGCCATAAATTTCTCCACTGTTGTGCTAGATGTCTTTAAAACTCTCTAGAGGATAGTGTGGTTTCTCTTGAATATTAGAAGATGGTATTAAACTATTTTGGCCTTTCAGAGTTTTAGCATATGTAGCCATTTTATATTCCTTGACACTAAGTTGTATCTTTTTCATATTTATATTCAAGAATGCTTTTTTCTTTAAGATATGTGTACTTCGTGGAAAAACCCATGATAGATTCTAGTAACTAAAGATAAGAGAAGGGGCAAGAAGACTGAAGAAGACTGTTCTGTATCAGGTTGGCTTTTGGGGATGTTTGTTTTCCATTTTTAGATGGACTTCTGTTAAATCATAGGTTTTATTTGGGCCATATTTAATTCACAGCTTTAATTTGTTAATATTTGAGTGTTTGCAAAAACAGTGGTGGATGGGAGCTGTGAAATTCTGTCTCTTAAGTAATACTCTTAATTTTTTCAGGTGTAGTACTAACTTTGCTTTGAGCTTAAATTTTGAGGGAGAAGTAGTTGGAAAATATTCATTATCCTAGTGGTTTAACTTTTTTTTTTTT